>JANSJX010000181.1:0-55865 GCA_026168455.1 Theocolax elegans
AACTATAAGATACCCGTCTATGTGTTGATATTTCGGATGACGGCAAGAAGCAAAAGTCTGGACTTTGACTGACTTGCTGTTATCATAACAATTGCAACTGACATTATTGATTTTCGGAAACGTTACCACACTAGCAGGAAACTTAAGCTCATTTTAGCTACCTTAAGCTGAAAGTTAGCTCCACTGCAATAAGAACAGTGTCTCCAAGCTATAACCGGCTAGAAATGAGCTGAAACAAGAAAACTTAAGCTCAATTTAGCTACCTTAAGCTAAAAGTTAGCTCCACTGCAATAAGAACAGTGTCTCCAATCTGTCTGCGGCTTAAAATGAGCTGAAACATGGAAACTTAAGCTCATTTTAGCTACCTTAAGCTCAAAGTTAGCTCCATTGCAATAAGAATAGTGTCTCCAAGCTGTCTGCGGCTTGAAATGAGCTGAAACAATGAAACTTAAGCTCATTTTAGCTACCTTAAGCTGAAAGTTAGCTCCATTGCAATAAGAACAGTGTCTCCAAGCTGTCTGCGGCTTGAAATAAGCTAAAACAAGCTGAAACAAGCTGAATAAGACTAAAAATATTTTCCCATTTGTCTAGCAGTGGAAGATAGGCCTCTAAGCACGTAAGATTTTTTTGACAGCAATCAGGTTATTAAAATACCATAGATTAGAGACAACTATAAGATACCCGTCTATGTGTTGATATTTCGGATGACGGCAAGAAGCAAAAGTCTGGACTTTGACTGACTTGCTGTTATCATAACAATTGCAACTGACATTATTGATTTTCGGAAACATTACCACACTAGCAGGAAACTTAAGCTCATTTTAGCTACCTTAAGCTGAAAGTTAGCTCCACTGCAATAAGAACAGTGTCTCCAAGCTATAACCGGCTAGAAATGAGCTGAAACAAGAAAACTTAAGCTCAATTTAGCTACCTTAAGCTAAAAGTTAGCTCCACTGCAATAAGAACAGTGTCTCCAATCTGTCTGAGGCTTGAAATGAGCTGAAACAAGAAACTTAAGCTCAATTTAGCTATCCTAAGCTGCAAAGTTAGCTCCACTGCAATAAGCACCAGTGTCTCCAAGAGGTCTGCGGCTGAAAATGAGCTGAAACAAGAAAACTTAAGCTCAAATTTAGCTACCTTAAGCTGAAAGGTTAGCTCCATTGCAATAAGAACAGTGGTCTCCAAGCTGTCTGCGGCTTGAAATAAGCTAAAACAAGCTGAAACAAGCTGAATAGACTAAAAATATTTTCCCATTTGTCTAGCAGTGGAAGATAGGCCTCTAAGCACGTAAGATTTTTTGACAGCAATCAGGTTATTAAAATACCATAGATTAGAGACAACTAAAGATACCCGTCTATGTGTTGATATTTCGGATGACGGCAAGAAGCAAAAGTCTGGACTTTGACTGACTTGCTGTTATCATAACAATTGGCAACTGACATTATTGATTTTCGGAAACGTTACCACACTAGCAGGAAACTTAAGCTCATTTTAGCTACCTTAAGCTGAAAGTTAGCTCCACTGCAATAAGAACAGTGTCTCCAAGCTATAACCGGCTAGAAATGAGCTGAAACAAGGAAACTTAAGCTCATTTTAGCTACCTTAAGCTGAAAGTTAGCTCCACTGCAATAAGAACAGTGTCTCCAAGCTATAACCGGCTAGAAATGAGCTGAAACAAGAAAACTTAAGCTCAATTTAGCTACCTTAAGCTAAAAGTTAGCTCCACTGCAATAAGAACAGTGTCTCCAATCTGTCTGAGGCTTGAAATGAGCTGAAACAAGGAAACTTAAGCACATTTTAGCTATCTTAAGCTCAAAGTTAGCTCCATTGCAATAAGAACAGTGTCTCCAAGCTGTCTGCGGCTTAAAATGAGCTGAAACAATGAAACTTAAGCTCATTTTAGCTACCTCAAGCTGAAAGTTAGCTCCACTGCAATAAGAACAGAGTCTCCAAGCTATGTCCGGCTAGAAATGAGCTAAACAAGGAAACTTAAGCTCATTTTAGCTACCTTAAGCTGAAAGTTAGCTCCACTGCAATAAGAACAGTGTCTCCAAGCTATAACCGGCTAGAAATGAGCTGAAACAAGAAAACTTAAGCTCAATTTAGCTACCTTAAGCTAAAAGTTAGCTCCACTGCAATAAGAACAGTGTCTCCAATCTGTCTGAGGCTTGAAATGAGCTGAAACAAGGAAACTTAAGCACATTTTAGCTATCTTAAGCTCAAAGTTAGCTCCATTGCAATAAGAACAGTGTCTCCAAGCTGTCTGCGGCTTAAAATGAGCTGAAACAATGAAACTTAAGCTCATTTTAGCTACCTTAAGCTGAAAGTTAGCTTCACTGCAATAAGAACAGTGTCTCCAGATGTCTGCGGCTTGAAATTAGCTAAAACAAGCTGAAACAAGCTGAATAAGACTAAAAATATTTTCCCATTTGTCTAGCAGTGGAAGATAGGCCTCTAAGCACGTAAGATTTTTTTGACAGCAATCAGGTTATTAAAATACCATAGATTAGAGACAACTATAAGATACCCGTCTATGTGTTGATATTTCGGATGACGGCAAGAAGCAAAAGTCTGGACTTTGACTGACTTGCTGTATCATAACAATTGCAACTGACATATTGATTTTCGGAAACGTTACCACACTAGCAGGAAACTTAAGCTCATTTTAGCTACCTTAAGCTGAAAGTTAGCTCCACTGCAATAAGAACAGTGTCTGCCAAGCTATAACCGGCTAGAAATGAGCTGAAACAGGGAACTCAGCTCATTTTAGCTACCTTAAGCTGAAAGTTAGCTCCACTGCAATAAGAACAGTGTACTCCAAGCTATAACCGGCTAGAAATGAGCTGAAACAAGAAAACTTAAGCTCAATTTAGCTACCTTAAGCTAAAAGTTAGCTCCACTTGCAATAAGAACAGTGTCTCCAATCTGTCTGAGGCTTGAAATGAGCTGAACAAGAAAACTTAAGCTCAATTTAGCTACCTTAAGCTAAAAGTTTAGCTCCACTGCAATAAGAACAGTGTCTCCAATCTGTCTGCGGCTTAAAATGAGCTGAAACATGGAAACTTAAGCTCATTTTAGCTACCTTAAAGCTCAAAGTTAGCTCCATTGCATAAGAATAGTGTCTCCAAGCTGTCTGCGGGCTTGAAATGAGCTGAAACAATGAAACTTAAGCTCATTTTAGCTACCTTAAGCTGAAAGTTAGCTCCATTGCAATAAGAACAGTGTCTCCAAGCTGTCTGCGGCTTGAAATAAGCTAAAACAAGCTGAAACAAGCTGAATAAGACTAAACATATTTTCCCATTTGTCTAGCAGTGGAAGATAGGCCTCTAAGCACGTAGATTTTTTTGACAGCAATCAGGTTATTAAAATACCATAGATTAGAGACAACTATAAGATACCCGTCTATGTGTTGATATTCGGATGACGGCAAGAAGCAAAAGTCTGGACTTTGACTGACTTGCTGTTATCATAACAATTGCAACTGACATTATTGATTTTCGGAAACGTTACCACACTAGCAGGAAACTTAAGCTCATTTTAGCTACCTTAAGCTGAAAGTTAGCTCCACTGCAATAAGAACAGTGTCTCCAAGCTATAACCGGCTAGAATTGAGCTGAAACAAGAAAACTTAAGCTCAATTTAGCTACCTTAAGCTAAAAGTTAGCTCCACTGCAATAAGAACAGTGTCTCCAATCTGTCTGAGGCTTGAAATGAGCTGAAACAAGGAAACTTAAGCACATTTTAGCTACCTTAAGCTCAAAGTTAGCTCCACTGCAATAAGAACAGTGTCTCCAAGCTGTCTGCGGCTTGAAATGAGCTGAAACAAGAAAACTTAAGGTCAATTTAGCTACCTCAAGCTGAAAGTTAGCTCCACTGCAATAAGAACAGTGTCTCCAAGCTGTCTGCGGCTTGAAATAAGCTAAAACAAGCTGAAACAAGCTGAATAAGACTAAAAATATTTTCCCATTTGTCTAGCAGTGGAAGATAGGCCTCTAAGCACGTAAGATTTTTTTGACAGCAATCAGGTTATTAAAATACCATAGATTAGAGACAACTATAAGATACCCGTCTATGTGTTGATATTTCGGATGACGGCAAGAAGCAAAAGTCTGGACTTTGACTGACTTGCTGTTATCATAACAATTGCAACTGACATTATTGATTTTCGGAAACAGTTACCACACTAGCAGGAAACTTAAGCTCATTTTAGCTACCTTAAGCTGAAAGTTAGCTCCACTGCAATAAGAACAGTGTCTCCAAGCTATAACCGGCTAGAATGAGCTGAAACAAGAAAACTTAAGCTCAATTTAGCTACCTTAAGCTAAAAGTTAGCTCCACTGCAATAAGAACAGTGTCTCCAATCTGTCTGAGGCTTGAAATGAGCTGAAACAAGGAAACTTAAGCACATTTTAGCTATCCTTAAGCTGAAAGTTAGCTCCACTGCAATAAGAACAGTGTCTCCAAGCTATAACCGGCTAGAATGAGCTGAAACAAGAAAACTTAAGGTCAATTTAGCTACCTCAAGCTTAAAGTTAGCTCCACTGCAATAAGAACAGTGTCTCCAAGATGTCTGCGGCTTGAAATCAGCTAAAACAAGCTGAAACAAGCTGAATAAGACTAAAAATATTTTCCCATTTGTCTAGCAGTGGAAGATAGGCCTCTAAGCACGTAAGATTTTTTTGACAGCAATCAGGTTATTAAAATACCGTAGATTAGAGACAACTATAAGATACCCGTCTATGTGTTGATATTCGGATGACGGCAAGAAGCAAAGTCTGGACTTTGACTGACTTGCTGTTATCATAACAATTGCAACTGACATTATTGATTTTCGGAAACGTTACCACACTAGCAGGAAACTTAAGCTCATTTTAGCTACCTTAAGCTGAAAGTTAGCTCCACTGCAATAAGAACAGTGTCTCCAAGCTATAACCGGCTAGAAATGAGCTGAAACAAGAAAACTTAAGCTCAATTTAGCTACCTTAAGCTAAAAGTTAGCTCCACTGCAATAAGAACAGTGTCTCCAATCTGTCTGAGGCTTGAAATGAGCTGAAACAAGAAAACTTAAGCTCAATTTAGCTACCTTAAGCTAAAAGTTAGCTCCACTGCAATAAGAACAGTGTCTCCAATCTGTCTGAGGCTTGAAATGAGCTGAAACAATGAAACTTAAGCTCATTTTAGCTACCTTAAGCTGAAAGTTAGCTTCACTGCAATAAGAACAGTGTTTTCAAGCTGTCTGCGGCTTAAAATGAGCTGAAACATGGAAACTTAAGCTCATTTTAGCTACCTTAAGCTCAAAGTTAGCTCCATTGCAATAAGAATAGTGTCTCCAAGCTGTCTGCGGCTTGAAATGAGCTGAAACAATGAAACTTAAGCTCATTTTAGCTACCTTAAGCTGAAAGTTAGCTCCATTGCAATAAGAACAGTGTCTCCAGCTGCCTGCGGCTTGAAATAAGCTAAAACAAGTTGAAACAAGCTGAATAAGACTAAAAATATTTTCCCATTTGTCTAGCAGTGGAAGATAGGCCTCTAAGCACGTAAGATTTTTTTGACAGCAATCAGGTTATTAAAATACCATAGATTAGAGACAACTATAAGATACCCGTCTATGTGTTGATATTTCGGATGACGGCAAGAAGCAAAAGTCTGGACTTTGACTGACTTGCTGTTATCATAACAATTGCAACTGACATTATTGATTTTCGGAAACGTTACCACACTAGCAGGAAACTTAAGCTCATTTTAGCTACCTTAAGCTGAAAGTTAGCTCCACTGCAATAAGAACAGTGTCTCCAAGCTATAACCGGCTTGAATTGAGCTGAAATAAGAAAACTTAAGCTCAATTTAGCTACCTTAAGGTAAAAGTTAGCTCCACTGCAATAAGAACAGTGTCTCCAATCTGTCTGAGGCTTGAAATGAGCTGAAACAAGGAAACTTAAGCACATTTTAGCTACCTTAAGCTCAAAGTTAGCTCCACTGCAATAAGAACAGTGTCTCCAAGCTGTCTGCGGCTTGAATTGAGCTGAAACAAGAAAACTTAAGGTCAATTTAGCTACCTCAAGCTTAAAGTTAGCTCCATTGCAATAAGAACAGTGTCTCCAAGCTGTCTGCGGCTTGAAATAAGCTAAAACAAGCTGAAACAAGCTGAATAAGACTAAAAATATTTTCCCATTTGTCTAGCAGTGGAAGATAGGCCTCTAAGCACGTAAGATTTTTTTGACAGCAATCAGGTTATTAAAATACCATAGATTAGAGACAACTATAAGATACCCGTCTATGTGTTGATATTTCGGATGACGGCAAGAAGCAAAAGTCTGGACTTTGACTGACTTGCTGTTATCATAACAATTGCAACTGACATTATTGATTTTCGGAAACGTTACCACACTAGCAGGAAACTTAAGCTCATTTTAGCTACCTTAAGCTGAAAGTTAGCTCCACTGCAATAAGAACAGTGTCTCCAAGCTATAACCGGCTTGAATTGAGCTGATATAAGAAAACTTAAGCTCAATTTAGCTACCTTAAGGTAAAAGTTAGCACCACTGCAATAAGAACAGTGTCTCCAATCTGTCTGAGGCTTGAAATGAGCTGAAACAAGGAAACTTAAGCACATTTTAGCTACCTTAAGCTCAAAGTTAGCTCCACTGCAATAAGAACAGTGTCTCCAAGCTGTCTGCGGCTTGAATTGAGCTGAAACAAGAAAACTTAAGGTCAATTTAGCTACCTCAAGCTTAAAGTTAGCTCCACTGCAATAAGAACAGTGTCTCCAAGATGTCTGCGGCTTGAAATCAGCTAAAACAAGCTGAAACAAGCTGAATAAGACTAAAAATATTTTCCCATTTGTCTAGCAGTGGAAGATAGGCCTCTAAGCACGTAAGATTTTTTTGACAGCAATCAGGTTATTAAAATACCGTAGATTAGAGACAACTATAAGATACCCGTCTATGTGTTGATATTTCGGATGACGGCAAGAAGCAAAAGTCTGGACTTTGACTGACTTGCTGTTATCATAACAATTGCAACTGACATTATTGATTTTCGGAAACGTTACCACACTAGCAGGAAACTTAAGCTCATTTTAGCTACCTTAAGCTGAAAGTTAGCTCCACTGCAATAAGAACAGTGTCTCCAAGCTATAACCGGCTAGAAATGAGCTGAAACAAGAAAACTTAAGCTCAATTTAGCTACCTTAAGCTAAAAGTTAGCTCCACTGCAATAAGAACAGTGTCTCCAATCTGTCTGAGGCTTGAAATGAGCTGAAACAAGAAAACTTAAGCTCAATTTAGCTACCTTAAGCTAAAAGTTAGCTCCACTGCAATAAGAACAGTGTCTCCAATCTGTCTGAGGCTTGAAATGAGCTGAAACAATGAAACTTAAGCTCATTTTAGCTACCTTAAGCTGAAAGTTAGCTTCACTGCAATAAGAACAGTGTTTTCAAGCTGTCTGCGGCTTAAAATGAGCTGAAACATGGAAACTTAAGCTCATTTTAGCTACCTTAAGCTCAAAGTTAGCTCCATTGCAATAAGAATAGTGTCTCCAAGCTGTCTGCGGCTTGAAATGAGCTGAAACAATGAAACTTAAGCTCATTTTAGCTACCTTAAGCTGAAAGTTAGCTCCATTGCAATAAGAACAGTGTCTCCAAGCTGCCTGCGGCTTGAAATAAGCTAAAACAAGTTGAAACAAGCTGAATAAGACTAAAAATATTTTCCCATTTGTCTAGCAGTGGAAGATAGGCCTCTAAGCACGTAAGATTTTTTTGACAGCAATCAGGTTATTAAAATACCATAGATTAGAGACAACTATAAGATACCCGTCTATGTGTTGATATTTCGGATGACGGCAAGAAGCAAAAGTCTGGACTTTGACTGACTTGCTGTTATCATAACAATTGCAACTGACATTATTGATTTTCGGAAACGTTACCACACTAGCAGGAAACTTAAGCTCATTTTAGCTACCTTAAGCTGAAAGTTAGCTCCACTGCAATAAGAACAGTGTCTCCAAGCTATAACCGGCTTGAATTGAGCTGAAATAAGAAAACTTAAGCTCAATTTAGCTACCTTAAGGTAAAAGTTAGCTCCACTGCAATAAGAACAGTGTCTCCAATCTGTCTGAGGCTTGAAATGAGCTGAAACAAGGAAACTTAAGCACATTTTAGCTACCTTAAGCTCAAAGTTAGCTCCACTGCAATAAGAACAGTGTCTCCAAGCTGTCTGCGGCTTGAATTGAGCTGAAACAAGAAAACTTAAGGTCAATTTAGCTACCTCAAGCTTAAAGTTAGCTCCATTGCAATAAGAACAGTGTCTCCAAGCTGTCTGCGGCTTGAAATAAGCTAAAACAAGCTGAAACAAGCTGAATAAGACTAAAAATATTTTCCCATTTGTCTAGCAGTGGAAGATAGGCCTCTAAGCACGTAAGATTTTTTTGACAGCAATCAGGTTATTAAAATACCATAGATTAGAGACAACTATAAGATACCCGTCTATGTGTTGATATTTCGGATGACGGCAAGAAGCAAAAGTCTGGACTTTGACTGACTTGCTGTTATCATAACAATTGCAACTGACATTATTGATTTTCGGAAACGTTACCACACTAGCAGGAAACTTAAGCTCATTTTAGCTACCTTAAGCTGAAAGTTAGCTCCACTGCAATAAGAACAGTGTCTCCAAGCTATAACCGGCTTGAATTGAGCTGATATAAGAAAACTTAAGCTCAATTTAGCTACCTTAAGGTAAAAGTTAGCACCACTGCAATAAGAACAGTGTCTCCAATCTGTCTGAGGCTTGAAATGAGCTGAAACAAGGAAACTTAAGCACATTTTAGCTACCTTAAGCTCAAAGTTAGCTCCACTGCAATAAGAACAGTGTCTCCAAGCTGTCTGCGGCTTGAATTGAGCTGAAACAAGAAAACTTAAGGTCAATTTAGCTACCTCAAGCTTAAAGTTAGCTCCACTGCAATAAGAACAGTGTCTCCAAGATGTCTGCGGCTTGAAATCAGCTAAAACAAGCTGAAACAAGCTGAATAAGACTAAAAATATTTCCCATTTGTCTAGCAGTGGAAGATAGGCCTCTAAGCACGTAAGATTTTTTTGACAGCAATCAGGTTATTAAAATACCGTAGATTAGAGACAACTATAAGATACCCGTCTATGTGTTGATATTTCGGATGACGGCAAGAAGCAAAAGTCTGGACTTTGACTGACTTGCTGTTATCATAACAATTGCAACTGACATTATTGATTTTCGGAAACGTTACCACACTAGCAGGAAACTTAAGCTCATTTTAGCTACCTTAAGCTGAAAGTTAGCTCCACTGCAATAAGAACAGTGTCTCCAAGCTATAACCGGCTAGAAATGAGCTGAAACAAGAAAACTTAAGCTCAATTTAGCTACCTTAAGCTAAAAGTTAGCTCCACTGCAATAAGAACAGTGTCTCCAATCTGTCTGAGGCTTGAAATGAGCTGAAACAAGAAAACTTAAGCTCAATTTAGCTACCTTAAGCTAAAAGTTAGCTCCACTGCAATAAGAACAGTGTCTCCAATCTGTCTGAGGCTTGAAATGAGCTGAAACAATGAAACTTAAGCTCATTTTAGCTACCTTAAGCTGAAAGTTAGCTTCACTGCAATAAGAACAGTGTTTTCAAGCTGTCTGCGGCTTAAAATGAGCTGAAACATGGAAACTTAAGCTCATTTTAGCTACCTTAAGCTCAAAGTTAGCTCCATTGCAATAAGAATAGTGTCTCCAAGCTGTCTGCGGCTTGAAATGAGCTGAAACAATGAAACTTAAGCTCATTTTAGCTACCTTAAGCTGAAAGTTAGCTCCATTGCAATAAGAACAGTGTCTCCAAGCTGCCTGCGGCTTGAAATAAGCTAAAACAAGTTGAAACAAGCTGAATAAGACTAAAAATATTTTCCCATTTGTCTAGCAGTGGAAGATAGGCCTCTAAGCACGTAAGATTTTTTTGACAGCAATCAGGTTATTAAAATACCATAGATTAGAGACAACTATAAGATACCCGTCTATGTGTTGATATTTCGGATGACGGCAAGAAGCAAAAGTCTGGACTTTGACTGACTTGCTGTTATCATAACAATTGCAACTGACATTATTGATTTTCGGAAACGTTACCACACTAGCAGGAAACTTAAGCTCATTTTAGCTACCTTAAGCTGAAAGTTAGCTCCACTGCAATAAGAACAGTGTCTCCAAGCTATAACCGGCTTGAATTGAGCTGAAATAAGAAAACTTAAGCTCAATTTAGCTACCTTAAGGTAAAAGTTAGCTCCACTGCAATAAGAACAGTGTCTCCAATCTGTCTGAGGCTTGAAATGAGCTGAAACAAGGAAACTTAAGCACATTTTAGCTACCTTAAGCTCAAAGTTAGCTCCACTGCAATAAGAACAGTGTCTCCAAGCTGTCTGCGGCTTGAATTGAGCTGAAACAAGAAAACTTAAGGTCAATTTAGCTACCTCAAGCTTAAAGTTAGCTCCACTTGCAATAAGAACAGTGTCTCCAAGCTGTCTGCGGCTTGAAATAAGCTAAAACAAGCTGAAACAAGCTGAATAAGACTAAAAATATTTTCCCATTTGTCTAGCAGTGGAAGATAGGCCTCTAAGCACGTAAGATTTTTTTGACAGCAATCAGGTTATTAAAATACCATAGATTAGAGACAACTATAAGATACCTGTCTATGTGTTGATATTTCGGATGACGGCAAGAAGCAAAAGTCTGGACTTTGACTGACTTGCTGTTATCATAACAATTGCAACTGACATTATTGATTTTCGGAAACGTTACCACACTAGCAGGAAACTTAAGCTCATTTTAGCTACCTTAAGCTGAAAGTTAGCTCCACTGCAATAAGAACAGTGTCTCCAAGCTATAACCGGCTTGAATTGAGCTGATATAAGAAAACTTAAGCTCAATTTAGCTACCTTAAGGTAAAAGTTAGCACCACTGCAATAAGAACAGTGTCTCCAATCTGTCTGAGGCTTGAAATGAGCTGAAACAAGGAAACTTAAGCACATTTTAGCTACCTTAAGCTCAAAGTTAGCTCCACTGCAATAAGAACAGTGTCTCCAAGCTGTCTGCGGCTTGAATTGAGCTGAAACAAGAAAACTTAAGGTCAATTTAGCTACCTCAAGCTTAAAGTTAGCTCCACTGCAATAAGAACAGTGTCTCCAAGATGTCTGCGGCTTGAAATCAGCTAAAACAAGCTGAAACAAGCTGAATAAGACTAAAAATATTCTCCCATTTGTCTAGCAGTGGAAGATAGGCCTCTAAGCACGTAAGATTTTTTTGACAGCAATCAGGTTATTAAAATACCATAGATTAGAGACAACTATAAGATACCCGTCTATGTGTTGATATTTCGGATGACGGCAAGAAGCAAAAGTCTGGACTTTGACTGACTTGCTGTTATCATAACAATTGCAACTGACATTATTGATTTTCGGAAACGTTACCACACTAGCAGGAAACTTAAGCTCATTTTAGCTACCTTAAGCTGAAAGTTAGCTCCACTGCAATAAGAACAGTGTCTCCAAGCTATAACCGGCTTGAATTGAGCTGAAATAAGAAAACTTAAGCTCAATTTAGCTACCTTAAGGTAAAAGTTAGCTCCACTGCAATAAGAACAGTGTCTCCAATCTGTCTGAGGCTTGAAATGAGCTGAAACAAGGAAACTTAAGCACATTTTAGCTACCTTAAGCTCAAAGTTAGCTCCACTGCAATAAGAACAGTGTCTCCAAGCTGTCTGCGGCTTGAATTGAGCTGAAACAAGAAAACTTAAGGTCAATTTAGCTACCTTAAGCTGAAAGTTAGCTCCATTGCAATAAGAACAGTGTCTCCAAGCTGCCTGCGGCTTGAAATAAGCTAAAACAAGTTGAAACAAGCTGAATAAGACTAAAATATTTTCCCATTTGTCTAGCAGTGGAAGATAGGCCTCTAAGCACGTAAGATTTTTTTGACAGCAATCAGGTTATTAAAATACCATAGATTAGAGACAACTATAAGATACCCGTCTATGTGTTGATATTTCGGATGACGGCAAGAAGCAAAAGTCTGGACTTTGACTGACTTGCTGTTATCATAACAATTGCAACTGACATTATTGATTTTCGGAAACGTTACCACACTAGCAGGAAACTTAAGCTCATTTTAGCTACCTTAAGCTGAAAGTTAGCTCCACTGCAATAAGAACAGTGTCTCCAAGCTATAACCGGCTTGAATTGAGCTGAAATAAGAAAACTTAAGCTCAATTAGCTACCTTAAGGTAAAAGTTAGCTCCACTGCAATAAGAAACAGTGTCTCCAATCTGTCTGAGGCTTGAAATGAGCTGAAACAAGGAAACTTAAGCACATTTTAGCTACCTTAAGCTCAAAGTTAGCTCCACTGCAATAAGAACAGTGTCTCCAATCTGTCTGAGGCTTGAAATGAGCTGAAACAAGGAAACTTAAGCACATTTTAGCTACCTTAAGCTCAAAGTTAGCTCCACTGCAATAAGAACAGTGTCTCCAAGCTGTCTGCGGCTTGAATTGAGCTGAAACAAGAAAACTTAAGGTCAATTTAGCTACCTCAAGCTTAAAGTTAGCTCCACTGCAATAAGAACAGTGTCTCCAAGATGTCTGCGGCTTGAAATAAGCTAAAACAAGCTGAAACAAGCTGAATAAGACTAAAAATATTTTCCCATTTGTCTAGCAGTGGAAGATAGGCCTCTAAGCACGTAAGATTTTTTGACAGCAATCAGGTTATTAAAATACCGTAGATTAGAGACAACTATAAGATACCCGTCTATGTGTTGATATTTCGGATGACGGCAAGAAGCAAAAGTCTGGACTTTGACTGACTTGCTGTTATCATAACAATTGCAACTGACATTATTGATTTTCGGAAACGTTACCACACTAGCAGGAAACTTAAGCTCATTTTAGCTACCTTAAGCTGAAAGTTAGCTCCACTGCAATAAGAACAGTGTCTCCAAGCTATAACCGGCTAGAAATGAGCTGAAACAAGAAAACTTAAGCTCAATTTAGCTACCTTAAGCTAAAAGTTAGCTCCACTGCAATAAGAACAGTGTCTCCAAGCTGTCTGCGGCTTGAAATGAGCTGAAACAATGAAACTTAAGCTCATTTTAGCTACCTTAAGCTGAAAGTTAGCTCCATTGCAATAAGAACAGTGTCTCCAAGCTGTCTGCGGCTTGAAATAAGCTAAAACAAGCTGAAACAAGCTGAATAAGACTAAAAATATTTTCCCATTTGTCTAGCAGTGGAAGATAGGCCTCTAAGCACGTAAGATTTTTTTGACAGCAATCAGGTTATTAAAATACCATAGATTAGAGACAACTATAAGATACCCGTCTATGTGTTGATATTTCGGATGACGGCAAGAAGCAAAAGTCTGGACTTTGACTGACTTGCTGTTATCATAACAATTGCAACTGACATTATTGATTTTCGGAAACGTTACCACACTAGCAGGAAACTTAAGCTCATTTTAGCTACCTTAAGCTGAAAGTTAGCTCCACTGCAATAAGAACAGTGTCTCCAAGCTATAACCGGCTTGAATTGAGCTGAAATAAGAAAACTTAAGCTCAATTTAGCTACCTTAAGGTAAAAGTTAGCTCCACTGCAATAAGAACAGTGTCTCCAATCTGTCTGAGGCTTGAAATGAGCTGAAACAAGGAAACTTAAGCACATTTTAGCTACCTTAAGCTCAAAGTTAGCTCCACTGCAATAAGAACAGTGTCTCCAAGCTGTCTGCGGCTTGAATTGAGCTGAAACAAGAAAACTTAAGGTCAATTTAGCTACCTCAAGCTTAAAGTTAGCTCCACTGCAATAAGAACAGAGTCTCCAAGCTATGTCCGGCTTGAAATGAGCTGAAACAATGAAACTTAAGCTCATTTTAGCTACCTTAAGCTGAAAGTTAGCTCCATTGCAATAAGAACAGTGTCTCCAAGCTGTCTGCGGCTTGAAATAAGCTAAAACAAGCTGAAACAAGCTGAATAAGACTAAAAATATTTTCCCATTTGTCTAGCAGTGGAAGATAGGCCTCTAAGCACGTAAGATTTTTTTGACAGCAATCAGGTTATTAAAATACCATAGATTAGAGACAACTATAAGATACCCGTCTATGTGTTGATATTTCGGATGACGGCAAGAAGCAAAAGTCTGGACTTTGACTGACTTGCTGTTATCATAACAATTGCAACTGACATTATTGATTTTCGGAAACGTTACCACACTAGCAGGAAACTTAAGCTCATTTTAGCTACCTTAAGCTGAAAGTTAGCTCCACTGCAATAAGAACAGTGTCTCCAAGCTATAACCGGCTAGAAATGAGCTGAAACAAGAAAACTTAAGCTCAATTTAGCTACCTTAAGCTAAAAGTTAGCTCCACTGCAATAAGAACAGTGTCTCCAATCTGTCTGAGGCTTGAAATGAGCTGAAACAAGAAAACTTAAGCTCAATTTAGCTACCTTAAGCTAAAAGTTAGCTCCACTGCAATAAGAACAGTGTCTCCAATCTGTCTGAGGCTTGAAATGAGCTGAAACAATGAAACTTAAGCTCATTTTAGCTACCTTAAGCTGAAAGTTAGCTTCACTGCAATAAGAACAGTGTTTTCAAGCTGTCTGCGGCTTAAAATGAGCTGAAACATGGAAACTTAAGCTCATTTTAGCTACCTTAAGCTCAAAGTTAGCTCCATTGCAATAAGAATAGTGTCTCCAAGCTGTCTGCGGCTTGAAATGAGCTGAAACAATGAAACTTAAGCTCATTTTAGCTACCTTAAGCTGAAAGTTAGCTCCATTGCAATAAGAACAGTGTCTCCAAGCTGTCTGCGGCTTGAAATAAGCTAAAACAAGCTGAAACAAGCTGAATAAGACTAAAAATATTTTCCCATTTGTCTAGCAGTGGAAGATAGGCCTCTAAGCACGTAAGATTTTTTTGACAGCAATCAGGTTATTAAAATACCATAGATTAGAGACAACTATAAGATACCCGTCTATGTGTTGATATTTCGGATGACGGCAAGAAGCAAAAGTCTGGACTTTGACTGACTTGCTGTTATCATAACAATTGCAACTGACATTATTGATTTTCGGAAACATTACCACACTAGCAGGAAACTTAAGCTCATTTTAGCTACCTTAAGCTGAAAGTTAGCTCCACTGCAATAAGAACAGTGTCTCCAAGCTATAACCGGCTAGAAATGAGCTGAAACAAGAAAACTTAAGCTCAATTCAGCTACCTTAAGCTAAAAGTTAGCTCCACTGCAATAAGAACAGTGTCTCCAATCTGTCTGAGGCTTGAAATGAGCTGAAACAATGAAACTTAAGCTCATTTTAGCTACCTTAAGCTGAAAGTTAGCTTCACTGCAATAAGAACAGTGTTTTCAAGCTGTCTGCGGCTTAAATGAGCTGAAACCTGGAAACTTAAGCTCATTTTAGCTACCTTAAGCTCAAAGTTAGCTCCATTGCAATAAGAATAGTGTCTCCAAGCTGTCTGAGGCTTGTAATGAGCTGAAACAAGGAAACTTAAGCACATTTTAGCTACCTTAAGCTCAAAGTTAGCTCCATTGCAATAAGAATAGTGTCTCCAAGCTGTCTGCGGCTTGAAATGAGCTGAAACAATGAAACTTAAGCTCATTTTAGCTACCTTAAGCTGAAAGTTAGCTCCATTGCAATAAGAACAGTGTCTCCAAGCTGTCTGCGGCTTGAAATAAGCTAAAACAAGCTGAAACAAGCTGAATAAGACTAAAAATATTTTCCCATTTGTCTAGCAGTGGAAGATAGGCCTCTAAGCACGTAAGATTTTTTTGACAGCAATCAGGTTATTAAAATACCATAGATTAGAGACAACTATAAGATACCCGTCTATGTGTTGATATTTCGGATGACGGCAAGAAGCAAAAGTCTGGACTTTGACTGACTTGCTGTTATCATAACAATTGCAACTGACATTATTGATTTTCGGAAACGTTACCACACTAGCAGGAAACTTAAGCTCATTTTAGCTACCTTAAGCTGAAAGTTAGCTCCACTGCAATAAGAACAGTGTCTCCAAGCTATAACCGGCTTGAATTGAGCTGAATATAAGAAAACTTAAGCTCAATTTAGCTACCTTAAGGTAAAAGTTAGCTCCACTGCAATAAGAACAGTGTCTCCAATCTGTCTGAGGCTTGTAATGAGCTGAAACAAGGAAACTTAAGCACATTTTAGCTACCTTAAGCTCAAAGTTAGCTCCACTGCAATAAGAACAGTGTCTCCAAGCTGTCTGCGGCTTGAATTGAGCTGAAACAAGAAAACTTAAGGTCAATTTAGCTACCTCAAGCTTAAAGTTAGCTCCACTGCAATAAGAACAGTGTCTCCAAGATGTCTGCGGCTTGAAATAAGCTAAAACAAGCTGAAACAAGCTGAATAAGACTAAAAATATTTTCCCATTTGTCTAGCAGTGGAAGATAGGCCTCTAAGCACGTAAGATTTTTTTGACAGCAATCAGGTTATTAAAATACCATAGATTAGAGACAACTATAAGATACCCGTCTATGTGTTGATATTTCGGATGACGGCAAGAAGCAAAAGTCTGGACTTTGACTGACTTGCTGTTATCATAACAATTGCAACTGACATTATTGATTTTCGGAAACGTTACCACACTAGCAGGAAACTTAAGCTCATTTAGCTACCTTAAGCTGAAAGTTAGCTCCACTGCAATAAGAACAGTGTCTCCAAGCTATAACCGGCTTGAATTGAGCTGATATAAGAAAACTTAAGCTCAATTTAGCTACCTTAAGGTAAAAGTTAGCTACCACTGCAATAAGAACAGTGTCTCCAATCTGTCTGAGGCTTGAATGAGCTGAAACAAGGAAACTTAAGCACATTTTAGCTACCTTAAGCTCAAAGTTAGCTCCACTGCAATAAGAACAGTGTCTCCAAGCTGTCTGCGGCTTGAATTGAGCTGAAACAAGAAAACTTAAGGTAAATTTAGCTACCTCAAGCTTAAAGTTAGCTCCACTGCAATAAGAACAGTGTCTCCAAGATGTCTGCGGCTTGAAATCAGCTAAAACAAGCTGAAACAAGCTGAATAAGACTAAAAATATTTTCCCATTTGTCTAGCAGTGGAAGATAGGCCTCTAAGCACGTAAGATTTTTTTGACAGCAATCAGGTTATTAAAATACCGTAGATTAGAGACAACTATAAGATACCCGTCTATGTGTTGATATTTCGGATGACGGCAAGAAGCAAAAGTCTGGACTTTGACTGACTTGCTGTTATCATAACAATTGCAACTGACATTATTGATTTTCGGAAACGTTACCACACTAGCAGGAAACTTAAGCTCATTTTAGCTACCTTAAGCTGAAAGTTAGCTCCACTGCAATAAGAACAGTGTCTCCAAGCTATAACCGGCTAGAAATGAGCTGAAACAAGAAAACTTAAGCTCAATTTAGCTACCTTAAGCTAAAAGTTAGCTCCACTGCAATAAGAACAGTGTCTCCAATCTGTCTGAGGCTTGAAATGAGCTGAAACAAGAAAACTTAAGCTCAATTTAGCTACCTTAAGCTAAAAGTTAGCTCCACTGCAATAAGAACAGTGTCTCCAATCTGTCTGAGGCTTGAAATGAGCTGAAACAATGAAACTTAAGCTCATTTTAGCTACCTTAAGCTGAAAGTTAGCTTCACTGCAATAAGAACAGTGTTTTCAAGCTGTCTGCGGCTTAAAATGAGCTGAAACATGGAAACTTAAGCTCATTTTAGCTACCTTAAGCTCAAAGTTAGCTCCATTGCAATAAGAATAGTGTCTCCAAGCTGTCTGCGGCTTGAAATGAGCTGAAACAATGAAACTTAAGCTCATTTTAGCTACCTTAAGCTGAAAGTTAGCTCCATTGCAATAAGAACAGTGTCTCCAAGCTGCCTGCGGCTTGAAATAAGCTAAAACAAGTTGAAACAAGCTGAATAAGACTAAAAATATTTTCCCATTTGTCTAGCAGTGGAAGATAGGCCTCTAAGCACGTAAGATTTTTTTGACAGCAATCAGGTTATTAAAATACCATAGATTAGAGACAACTATAAGATACCCGTCTATGTGTTGATATTTCGGATGACGGCAAGAAGCAAAAGTCTGGACTTTGACTGACTTGCTGTTATCATAACAATTGCAACTGACATTATTGATTTTCGGAAACGTTACCACACTAGCAGGAAACTTAAGCTCATTTTAGCTACCTTAAGCTGAAAGTTAGCTCCACTGCAATAAGAACAGTGTCTCCAAGCTATAACCGGCTTGAATTGAGCTGAAATAAGAAAACTTAAGCTCAATTTAGCTACCTTAAGGTAAAAGTTAGCTCCACTGCAATAAGAACAGTGTCTCCAATCTGTCTGAGGCTTGAAATGAGCTGAAACAAGGAAACTTAAGCACATTTTAGCTACCTTAAGCTCAAAGTTAGCTCCACTGCAATAAGAACAGTGTCTCCAAGCTGTCTGCGGCTTGAATTGAGCTGAAACAAGAAAACTTAAGGTCAATTTAGCTACCTCAAGCTTAAAGTTAGCTCCATTGCAATAAGAACAGTGTCTCCAAGCTGTCTGCGGCTTGAAATAAGCTAAAACAAGCTGAAACAAGCTGAATAAGACTAAAAATATTTTCCCATTTGTCTAGCAGTGGAAGATAGGCCTCTAAGCACGTAAGATTTTTTTGACAGCAATCAGGTTATTAAAATACCATAGATTAGAGACAACTATAAGATACCCGTCTATGTGTTGATATTTCGGATGACGGCAAGAAGCAAAAGTCTGGACTTTGACTGACTTGCTGTTATCATAACAATTGCAACTGACATTATTGATTTTCGGAAACGTTACCACACTAGCAGGAAACTTAAGCTCATTTTAGCTACCTTAAGCTGAAAGTTAGCTCCACTGCAATAAGAACAGTGTCTCCAAGCTATAACCGGCTTGAATTGAGCTGATATAAGAAAACTTAAGCTCAATTTAGCTACCTTAAGGTAAAAGTTAGCACCACTGCAATAAGAACAGTGTCTCCAATCTGTCTGAGGCTTGAAATGAGCTGAAACAAGGAAACTTAAGCACATTTTAGCTACCTTAAGCTCAAAGTTAGCTCCACTGCAATAAGAACAGTGTCTCCAAGCTGTCTGCGGCTTGAATTGAGCTGAAACAAGAAAACTTAAGGTCAATTTAGCTACCTCAAGCTTAAAGTTAGCTCCACTGCAATAAGAACAGTGTCTCCAAGATGTCTGCGGCTTGAAATCAGCTAAAACAAGCTGAAACAAGCTGAATAAGACTAAAAATATTTTCCCATTTGTCTAGCAGTGGAAGATAGGCCTCTAAGCACGTAAGATTTTTTTGACAGCAATCAGGTTATTAAAATACCGTAGATTAGAGACAACTATAAGATACCCGTCTATGTGTTGATATTTCGGATGACGGCAAGAAGCAAAAGTCTGGACTTTGACTGACTTGCTGTTATCATAACAATTGCAACTGACATTATTGATTTTCGGAAACGTTACCACACTAGCAGGAAACTTAAGCTCATTTTAGCTACCTTAAGCTGAAAGTTAGCTCCACTGCAATAAGAACAGTGTCTCCAAGCTATAACCGGCTAGAAATGAGCTGAAACAAGAAAACTTAAGCTCAATTTAGCTACCTTAAGCTAAAAGTTAGCTCCACTGCAATAAGAACAGTGTCTCCAATCTGTCTGAGGCTTGAAATGAGCTGAAACAAGAAAACTTAAGCTCAATTTAGCTACCTTAAGCTAAAAGTTAGCTCCACTGCAATAAGAACAGTGTCTCCAATCTGTCTGAGGCTTGAAATGAGCTGAAACAATGAAACTTAAGCTCATTTTAGCTACCTTAAGCTGAAAGTTAGCTTCACTGCAATAAGAACAGTGTTTTCAAGCTGTCTGCGGCTTAAAATGAGCTGAAACATGGAAACTTAAGCTCATTTTAGCTACCTTAAGCTCAAAGTTAGCTCCATTGCAATAAGAATAGTGTCTCCAAGCTGTCTGCGGCTTGAAATGAGCTGAAACAATGAAACTTAAGCTCATTTTAGCTACCTTAAGCTGAAAGTTAGCTCCATTGCAATAAGAACAGTGTCTCCAAGCTGCCTGCGGCTTGAAATAAGCTAAAACAAGTTGAAACAAGCTGAATAAGACTAAAAATATTTTCCCATTTGTCTAGCAGTGGAAGATAGGCCTCTAAGCACGTAAGATTTTTTTGACAGCAATCAGGTTATTAAAATACCATAGATTAGAGACAACTATAAGATACCCGTCTATGTGTTGATATTTCGGATGACGGCAAGAAGCAAAAGTCTGGACTTTGACTGACTTGCTGTTATCATAACAATTGCAACTGACATTATTGATTTTCGGAAACGTTACCACACTAGCAGGAAACTTAAGCTCATTTTAGCTACCTTAAGCTGAAAGTTAGCTCCACTGCAATAAGAACAGTGTCTCCAAGCTATAACCGGCTTGAATTGAGCTGAAATAAGAAAACTTAAGCTCAATTTAGCTACCTTAAGGTAAAAGTTAGCTCCACTGCAATAAGAACAGTGTCTCCAATCTGTCTGAGGCTTGAAATGAGCTGAAACAAGGAAACTTAAGCACATTTTAGCTACCTTAAGCTCAAAGTTAGCTCCACTGCAATAAGAACAGTGTCTCCAAGCTGTCTGCGGCTTGAATTGAGCTGAAACAAGAAAACTTAAGGTCAATTTAGCTACCTCAAGCTTAAAGTTAGCTCCATTGCAATAAGAACAGTGTCTCCAAGCTGTCTGCGGCTTGAAATAAGCTAAAACAAGCTGAAACAAGCTGAATAAGACTAAAAATATTTTCCCATTTGTCTAGCAGTGGAAGATAGGCCTCTAAGCACGTAAGATTTTTTTGACAGCAATCAGGTTATTAAAATACCATAGATTAGAGACAACTATAAGATACCTGTCTATGTGTTGATATTTCGGATGACGGCAAGAAGCAAAAGTCTGGACTTTGACTGACTTGCTGTTATCATAACAATTGCAACTGACATTATTGATTTTCGGAAACGTTACCACACTAGCAGGAAACTTAAGCTCATTTTAGCTACCTTAAGCTGAAAGTTAGCTCCACTGCAATAAGAACAGTGTCTCCAAGCTATAACCGGCTTGAATTGAGCTGATATAAGAAAACTTAAGCTCAATTTAGCTACCTTAAGGTAAAAGTTAGCACCACTGCAATAAGAACAGTGTCTCCAATCTGTCTGAGGCTTGAAATGAGCTGAAACAAGGAAACTTAAGCACATTTTAGCTACCTTAAGCTCAAAGTTAGCTCCACTGCAATAAGAACAGTGTCTCCAAGCTGTCTGCGGCTTGAATTGAGCTGAAACAAGAAAACTTAAGGTCAATTTAGCTACCTCAAGCTTAAAGTTAGCTCCACTGCAATAAGAACAGTGTCTCCAAGATGTCTGCGGCTTGAAATCAGCTAAAACAAGCTGAAACAAGCTGAATAAGACTAAAAATATTCTCCCATTTGTCTAGCAGTGGAAGATAGGCCTCTAAGCACGTAAGATTTTTTTGACAGCAATCAGGTTATTAAAATACCGTAGATTAGAGACAACTATAAGATACCCGTCTATGTGTTGATATTTCGGATGACGGCAAGAAGCAAAAGTCTGGACTTTGACTGACTTGCTGTTATCATAACAATTGCAACTGACATTATTGATTTTCGGAAACGTTACCACACTAGCAGGAAACTTAAGCTCATTTTAGCTACCTTAAGCTGAAAGTTAGCTCCACTGCAATAAGAACAGTGTCTCCAAGCTATAACCGGCTAGAAATGAGCTGAAACAAGAAAACTTAAGCTCAATTTAGCTACCTTAAGCTAAAAGTTAGCTCCACTGCAATAAGAACAGTGTCTCCAATCTGTCTGAGGCTTGAAATGAGCTGAAACAAGAAAACTTAAGCTCAATTTAGCTACCTTAAGCTAAAAGTTAGCTCCACTGCAATAAGAACAGTGTCTCCAATCTGTCTGAGGCTTGAAATGAGCTGAAACAATGAAACTTAAGCTCATTTTAGCTACCTTAAGCTGAAAGTTAGCTTCACTGCAATAAGAACAGTGTTTTCAAGCTGTCTGCGGCTTAAAATGAGCTGAAACATGGAAACTTAAGCTCATTTTAGCTACCTTAAGCTCAAAGTTAGCTCCATTGCAATAAGAATAGTGTCTCCAAGCTGTCTGCGGCTTGAAATGAGCTGAAACAATGAAACTTAAGCTCATTTTAGCTACCTTAAGCTGAAAGTTAGCTCCATTGCAATAAGAACAGTGTCTCCAAGCTGCCTGCGGCTTGAAATAAGCTAAAACAAGTTGAAACAAGCTGAATAAGACTAAAAATATTTTCCCATTTGTCTAGCAGTGGAAGATAGGCCTCTAAGCACGTAAGATTTTTTTGACAGCAATCAGGTTATTAAAATACCATAGATTAGAGACAACTATAAGATACCCGTCTATGTGTTGATATTTCGGATGACGGCAAGAAGCAAAAGTCTGGACTTTGACTGACTTGCTGTTATCATAACAATTGCAACTGACATTATTGATTTTCGGAAACGTTACCACACTAGCAGGAAACTTAAGCTCATTTTAGCTACCTTAAGCTGAAAGTTAGCTCCACTGCAATAAGAACAGTGTCTCCAAGCTATAACCGGCTTGAATTGAGCTGATATAAGAAAACTTAAGCTCAATTTAGCTACCTTAAGGTAAAAGTTAGCACCACTGCAATAAGAACAGTGTCTCCAATCTGTCTGAGGCTTGAAATGAGCTGAAACAAGGAAACTTAAGCACATTTTAGCTACCTTAAGCTCAAAGTTAGCTCCACTGCAATAAGAACAGTGTCTCCAAGCTGTCTGCGGCTTGAATTGAGCTGAAACAAGAAAACTTAAGGTCAATTTAGCTACCTCAAGCTTAAAGTTAGCTCCACTGCAATAAGAACAGTGTCTCCAAGATGTCTGCGGCTTGAAATCAGCTAAAACAAGCTGAAACAAGCTGAATAAGACTAAAAATATTCTCCCATTTGTCTAGCAGTGGAAGATAGGCCTCTAAGCACGTAAGATTTTTTTGACAGCAATCAGGTTATTAAAATACCGTAGATTAGAGACAACTATAAGATACCCGTCTATGTGTTGATATTTCGGATGACGGCAAGAAGCAAAAGTCTGGACTTTGACTGACTTGCTGTTATCATAACAATTGCAACTGACATTATTGATTTTCGGAAACGTTACCACACTAGCAGGAAACTTAAGCTCATTTTAGCTACCTTAAGCTGAAAGTTAGCTCCACTGCAATAAGAACAGTGTCTCCAAGCTATAACCGGCTAGAAATGAGCTGAAACAAGAAAACTTAAGCTCAATTTAGCTACCTTAAGCTAAAAGTTAGCTCCACTGCAATAAGAACAGTGTCTCCAATCTGTCTGAGGCTTGAAATGAGCTGAAACAAGAAAACTTAAGCTCAATTTAGCTACCTTAAGCTAAAAGTTAGCTCCACTGCAATAAGAACAGTGTCTCCAATCTGTCTGAGGCTTGAAATGAGCTGAAACAATGAAACTTAAGCTCATTTTAGCTACCTTAAGCTGAAAGTTAGCTTCACTGCAATAAGAACAGTGTTTTCAAGCTGTCTGCGGCTTAAAATGAGCTGAAACATGGAAACTTAAGCTCATTTTAGCTACCTTAAGCTCAAAGTTAGCTCCATTGCAATAAGAATAGTGTCTCCAAGCTGTCTGCGGCTTGAAATGAGCTGAAACAATGAAACTTAAGCTCATTTTAGCTACCTTAAGCTGAAAGTTAGCTCCATTGCAATAAGAACAGTGTCTCCAAGCTGCCTGCGGCTTGAAATAAGCTAAAACAAGTTGAAACAAGCTGAATAAGACTAAAAATATTTTCCCATTTGTCTAGCAGTGGAAGATAGGCCTCTAAGCACGTAAGATTTTTTTGACAGCAATCAGGTTATTAAAATACCATAGATTAGAGACAACTATAAGATACCCGTCTATGTGTTGATATTTCGGATGACGGCAAGAAGCAAAAGTCTGGACTTTGACTGACTTGCTGTTATCATAACAATTGCAACTGACATTATTGATTTTCGGAAACGTTACCACACTAGCAGGAAACTTAAGCTCATTTTAGCTACCTTAAGCTGAAAGTTAGCTCCACTGCAATAAGAACAGTGTCTCCAAGCTATAACCGGCTTGAATTGAGCTGATATAAGAAAACTTAAGCTCAATTTAGCTACCTTAAGGTAAAAGTTAGCACCACTGCAATAAGAACAGTGTCTCCAATCTGTCTGAGGCTTGAAATGAGCTGAAACAAGGAAACTTAAGCACATTTTAGCTACCTTAAGCTCAAAGTTAGCTCCACTGCAATAAGAACAGTGTCTCCAAGCTGTCTGCGGCTTGAATTGAGCTGAAACAAGAAAACTTAAGGTCAATTTAGCTACCTCAAGCTTAAAGTTAGCTCCACTGCAATAAGAACAGTGTCTCCAAGATGTCTGCGGCTTGAAATCAGCTAAAACAAGCTGAAACAAGCTGAATAAGACTAAAAATATTCTCCCATTTGTCTAGCAGTGGAAGATAGGCCTCTAAGCACGTAAGATTTTTTTGACAGCAATCAGGTTATTAAAATACCGTAGATTAGAGACAACTATAAGATACCCGTCTATGTGTTGATATTTCGGATGACGGCAAGAAGCAAAAGTCTGGACTTTGACTGACTTGCTGTTATCATAACAATTGCAACTGACATTATTGATTTTCGGAAACGTTACCACACTAGCAGGAAACTTAAGCTCATTTTAGCTACCTTAAGCTGAAAGTTAGCTCCACTGCAATAAGAACAGTGTCTCCAAGCTATAACCGGCTAGAAATGAGCTGAAACAAGAAAACTTAAGCTCAATTTAGCTACCTTAAGCTAAAAGTTAGCTCCACTGCAATAAGAACAGTGTCTCCAATCTGTCTGAGGCTTGAAATGAGCTGAAACAAGAAAACTTAAGCTCAATTTAGCTACCTTAAGCTAAAAGTTAGCTCCACTGCAATAAGAACAGTGTCTCCAATCTGTCTGAGGCTTGAAATGAGCTGAAACAATGAAACTTAAGCTCATTTTAGCTACCTTAAGCTGAAAGTTAGCTTCACTGCAATAAGAACAGTGTTTTCAAGCTGTCTGCGGCTTAAAATGAGCTGAAACATGGAAACTTAAGCTCATTTTAGCTACCTTAAGCTCAAAGTTAGCTCCATTGCAATAAGAATAGTGTCTCCAAGCTGTCTGCGGCTTGAAATGAGCTGAAACAATGAAACTTAAGCTCATTTTAGCTACCTTAAGCTGAAAGTTAGCTCCATTGCAATAAGAACAGTGTCTCCAAGCTGCCTGCGGCTTGAAATAAGCTAAAACAAGTTGAAACAAGCTGAATAAGACTAAAAATATTTTCCCATTTGTCTAGCAGTGGAAGATAGGCCTCTAAGCACGTAAGATTTTTTTGACAGCAATCAGGTTATTAAAATACCATAGATTAGAGACAACTATAAGATACCCGTCTATGTGTTGATATTTCGGATGACGGCAAGAAGCAAAAGTCTGGACTTTGACTGACTTGCTGTTATCATAACAATTGCAACTGACATTATTGATTTTCGGAAACGTTACCACACTAGCAGGAAACTTAAGCTCATTTTAGCTACCTTAAGCTGAAAGTTAGCTCCACTGCAATAAGAACAGTGTCTCCAAGCTATAACCGGCTTGAATTGAGCTGAAATAAGAAAACTTAAGCTCAATTTAGCTACCTTAAGGTAAAAGTTAGCTCCACTGCAATAAGAACAGTGTCTCCAATCTGTCTGAGGCTTGAAATGAGCTGAAACAAGGAAACTTAAGCACATTTTAGCTACCTTAAGCTCAAAGTTAGCTCCACTGCAATAAGAACAGTGTCTCCAAGCTGTCTGCGGCTTGAATTGAGCTGAAACAAGAAAACTTAAGGTCAATTTAGCTACCTCAAGCTTAAAGTTAGCTCCACTGCAATAAGAACAGTGTCTCCAAGATGTCTGCGGCTTGAAATAAGCTAAAACAAGCTGAAACAAGCTGAATAAGACTAAAAATATTTTCCCATTTGTCTAGCAGTGGAAGATAGGCCTCTAAGCACGTAAGATTTTTTTGACAGCAATCAGGTTATTAAAATACCGTAGATTAGAGACAACTATAAGATACCCGTCTATGTGTTGATATTTCGGATGACGGCAAGAAGCAAAAGTCTGGACTTTGACTGACTTGCTGTTATCATAACAATTGCAACTGACATTATTGATTTTCGGAAACGTTACCACACTAGCAGGAAACTTAAGCTCATTTTAGCTACCTTAAGCTGAAAGTTAGCTCCACTGCAATAAGAACAGTGTCTCCAAGCTATAACCGGCTAGAAATGAGCTGAAACAAGAAAACTTAAGCTCAATTTAGCTACCTTAAGCTAAAAGTTAGCTCCACTGCAATAAGAACAGTGTCTCCAAGCTGTCTGCGGCTTGAAATGAGCTGAAACAATGAAACTTAAGCTCATTTTAGCTACCTTAAGCTGAAAGTTAGCTCCATTGCAATAAGAACAGTGTCTCCAAGCTGTCTGCGGCTTGAAATAAGCTAAAACAAGCTGAAACAAGCTGAATAAGACTAAAAATATTTTCCCATTTGTCTAGCAGTGGAAGATAGGCCTCTAAGCACGTAAGATTTTTTTGACAGCAATCAGGTTATTAAAATACCATAGATTAGAGACAACTATAAGATACCCGTCTATGTGTTGATATTTCGGATGACGGCAAGAAGCAAAAGTCTGGACTTTGACTGACTTGCTGTTATCATAACAATTGCAACTGACATTATTGATTTTCGGAAACGTTACCACACTAGCAGGAAACTTAAGCTCATTTTAGCTACCTTAAGCTGAAAGTTAGCTCCACTGCAATAAGAACAGTGTCTCCAAGCTATAACCGGCTTGAATTGAGCTGAAATAAGAAAACTTAAGCTCAATTTAGCTACCTTAAGGTAAAAGTTAGCTCCACTGCAATAAGAACAGTGTCTCCAATCTGTCTGAGGCTTGAAATGAGCTGAAACAAGGAAACTTAAGCACATTTTAGCTACCTTAAGCTCAAAGTTAGCTCCACTGCAATAAGAACAGTGTCTCCAAGCTGTCTGCGGCTTGAATTGAGCTGAAACAAGAAAACTTAAGGTCAATTTAGCTACCTCAAGCTTAAAGTTAGCTCCACTACAATAAGAACAGAGTCTCCAAGCTATGTCCGGCTTGAAATGAGCTGAAACAATGAAACTTAAGCTCATTTTAGCTACCTTAAGCTGAAAGTTAGCTCCATTGCAATAAGAACAGTGTCTCCAAGCTGTCTGCGGCTTGAAATAAGCTAAAACAAGCTGAAACAAGCTGAATAAGACTAAAAATATTTTCCCATTTGTCTAGCAGTGGAAGATAGGCCTCTAAGCACGTAAGATTTTTTTGACAGCAATCAGGTTATTAAAATACCATAGATTAGAGACAACTATAAGATACCCGTCTATGTGTTGATATTTCGGATGACGGCAAGAAGCAAAAGTCTGGACTTTGACTGACTTGCTGTTATCATAACAATTGCAACTGACATTATTGATTTTCGGAAACGTTACCACACTAGCAGGAAACTTAAGCTCATTTTAGCTACCTTAAGCTGAAAGTTAGCTCCACTGCAATAAGAACAGTGTCTCCAAGCTATAACCGGCTAGAAATGAGCTGAAACAAGAAAACTTAAGCTCAATTTAGCTACCTTAAGCTAAAAGTTAGCTCCACTGCAATAAGAACAGTGTCTCCAATCTGTCTGAGGCTTGAAATGAGCTGAAACAAGAAAACTTAAGCTCAATTTAGCTACCTTAAGCTAAAAGTTAGCTCCACTGCAATAAGAACAGTGTCTCCAATCTGTCTGAGGCTTGAAATGAGCTGAAACAAGAAAACTTAAGCTCAATTTAGCTACCTTAAGCTAAAAGTTAGCTCCACTGCAATAAGAACAGTGTCTCCAATCTGTCTGAGGCTTGAAATGAGCTGAAACAAGAAAACTTAAGCTCAATTCAGCTACCTTAAGCTAAAAGTTAGCTCCACTGCAATAAGAACAGTGTCTACAATCTGTCTGAGGCTTGAAATGAGCTGAAACAATGAAACTTAAGCTCATTTTAGCTACCTTAAGCTGAAAGTTAGCTTCACTGCAATAAGAACAGTGTTTTCAAGCTGTCTGCGGCTTAAAATGAGCTGAAACATGGAAACTTAAGCTCATTTTAGCTACCTTAAGCTCAAAGTTAGCTCCATTGCAATAAGAATAGTGTCTCCAAGCTGTCTGCGGCTTGAAAGGAGCTGAAACAATGAAACTTAAGCTCATTTTAGCTACCTTAAGCTGAAAGTTAGCTCCATTGCAATAAGAACAGTGTCTCCAAGCTGTCTGCGGCTTGAAATAAGCTAAAACAAGCTGAAACAAGCTGAATAAGACTCAAAATATTTTCCCATTTGTCTAGCAGTGGAAGATAGGCCTCTAAGCACGTAAGATTTTTTTGACAGCAATCAGGTTATTAAAATACCATAGATTAGAGACAACTATAAGATACCCGTCTATGTGTTGATATTTCGGATGACGGCAAGAAGCAAAAGTCTGGACTTTGACTGACTTGCTGTTATCATAACAATTGCAACTGACATTATTGATTTTCGGAAACGTTACCACACTAGCAGGAAACTTAAGCTCATTTTAGCTACCTTAAGCTGAAAGTTAGCTCCACTGCAATAAGAACAGTGTCTCCAAGCTATAACCGGCTAGAAATGAGCTGAAACAAGAAAACTTAAGCTCAATTTAGCTACCTTAAGCTAAAAGTTAGCTCCACTGCAATAAGAACAGTGTCTCCAAGCTATAACCGGCTAGAAATGAGCTGAAACAAGAAAACTTAAGCTCAATTTAGCTACCTTAAGCTAAAAGTTAGCTCCACTGCAATAAGAACAGTGTCTCCAATCTGTCTGAGGCTTGAAATGAGCTGAAACAATGAAACTTAAGCTCATTTTAGCTACCTTAAGCTGAAAGTTAGCTTCACTGCAATAAGAACAGTGTTTTCAAGCTGTCTGCGGCTTAAAATGAGCTGAAACATGGAAACTTAAGCTCATTTTAGCTACCTTAAGCTCAAAGTTAGCTCCATTGCAATAAGAATAGTGTCTCCAAGCTGTCTGCGGCTTGAAATGAGCTGAAACAATGAAACTTAAGCTCATTTTAGCTACCTTAAGCTGAAAGTTAGCTCCATTGCAATAAGAACAGTGTCTCCAAGCTGTCTGCGGCTTGAAATAAGCTAAAACAAGCTGAAACAAGCTGAATAAGACTAAAAATATTTTCCCATTTGTCTAGCAGTGGAAGATAGGCCTCTAAGCACGTAAGATTTTTTTGACAGCAATCAGGTTATTAAAATACCATAGATTAGAGACAACTATAAGATACCCGTCTATGTGTTGATATTTCGGATGACGGCAAGAAGCAAAAGTCTGGACTTTGACTGACTTGCTGTTATCATAACAATTGCAACTGACATTATTGATTTTCGGAAACATTACCACACTAGCAGGAAACTTAAGCTCATTTTAGCTACCTTAAGCTGAAAGTTAGCTCCACTGCAATAAGAACAGTGTCTCCAAGCTATAACCGGCTAGAAATGAGCTGAAACAAGAAAACTTAAGCTCAATTCAGCTACCTTAAGCTAAAAGTTAGCTCCACTGCAATAAGAACAGTGTCTCCAATCTGTCTGAGGCTTGAAATGAGCTGAAACAATGAAACTTAAGCTCATTTTAGCTACCTTAAGCTGAAAGTTAGCTTCACTGCAATAAGAACAGTGTTTTCAAGCTGTCTGCGGCTTAAAATGAGCTGAAACCTGGAAACTTAAGCTCATTTTAGCTACCTTAAGCTCAAAGTTAGCTCCATTGCAATAAGAATAGTGTCTCCAAGCTGTCTGAGGCTTGTAATGAGCTGAAACAAGGAAACTTAAGCACATTTTAGCTACCTTAAGCTCAAAGTTAGCTCCATTGCAATAAGAATAGTGTCTCCAAGCTGTCTGCGGCTTGAAATGAGCTGAAACAATGAAACTTAAGCTCATTTTAGCTACCTTAAGCTGAAAGTTAGCTCCATTGCAATAAGAACAGTGTCTCCAAGCTGTCTGCGGCTTGAAATAAGCTAAAACAAGCTGAAACAAGCTGAATAAGACTAAAAATATTTTCCCATTTGTCTAGCAGTGGAAGATAGGCCTCTAAGCACGTAAGATTTTTTTGACAGCAATCAGGTTATTAAAATACCATAGATTAGAGACAACTATAAGATACCCGTCTATGTGTTGATATTTCGGATGACGGCAAGAAGCAAAAGTCTGGACTTTGACTGACTTGCTGTTATCATAACAATTGCAACTGACATTATTGATTTTCGGAAACGTTACCACACTAGCAGGAAACTTAAGCTCATTTTAGCTACCTTAAGCTGAAAGTTAGCTCCACTGCAATAAGAACAGTGTCTCCAAGCTATAACCGGCTAGAAATGAGCTGAAACAAGAAAACTTAAGCTCAATTCAGCTACCTTAAGCTAAAAGTTAGCTCCACTGCAATAAGAACAGTGTCTCCAATCTGTCTGAGGCTTGAAATGAGCTGAAACAATGAAACTTAAGCTCATTTTAGCTACCTTAAGCTGAAAGTTAGCTTCACTGCAATAAGAACAGTGTTTTCAAGCTGTCTGCGGCTTAAAATGAGCTGAAACATGGAAACTTAAGCTCATTTTAGCTACCTTAAGCTCAAAGTTAGCTCCATTGCAATAAGAACAGTGTCTCCAATCTGTCTGAGGCTTGAAATGAGCTGAAACGAAACAAGAAAACTTAAGCTCAATTTAGCTACCTTAAGCTAAAAGTTAGCTCCACTGCAATAAGAACAGTGTCTCCAATCTGTCTGAGGCTTGAAATGAGCTGAAACAATGAAACTTAAGCTCATTTTAGCTACCTTAAGCTGAAAGTTAGCTTCACTGCAATAAGAACAGTGTTTTCAAGCTGTCTGCGGCTTAAAATGAGCTGAAAACATGGAAACTTAAGCTCATTTTAGCTACCTTAAGCTCAAAGTTAGCTCCATTGCAATAAGAATAGTGTCTCCAAGCTGTCTGCGGCTTGAAATGAGCTGAAACAATGAAACTTAAGCTCATTTTAGCTACCTTAAGCTGAAAGTTAGCTCCATTGCAATAAGAACAGTGTCTCCAAGCTGTCTGCGGCTTGAAATAAGCTAAAACAAGCTGAAACAAGCTGAATAAGACTAAAAATATTTTCCCATTTGTCTAGCAGTGGAAGATAGGCCTCTAAGCACGTAAGATTTTTTTGACAGCAATCAGGTTATTAAAATACCATAGATTAGAGACAACTATAAGATACCCGTCTATGTGTTGATATTTCGGATGACGGCAAGAAGCAAAAGTCTGGACTTTGACTGACTTGCTGTTATCATAACAATTGCAACTGACATTATTGAGTTTCGGAAACATTACCACACTAGCAGGAAACTTAAGCTCATTTTAGCTACCTTAAGCTGAAAGTTAGCTCCACTGCAATAAGAACAGTGTCTCCAAGCTATAACCGGCTAGAAATGAGCTGAAACAAGAAAACTTAAGCTCAATTCAGCTACCTTAAGCTAAAAGTTAGCTCCACTGCAATAAGAACAGTGTCTCCAATCTGTCTGAGGCTTGAAATGAGCTGAAACAATGAAACTTAAGCTCATTTTAGCTACCTTAAGCTGAAAGTTAGCTTCACTGCAATAAGAACAGTGTTTTCAAGCTGTCTGCGGCTTAAAATGAGCTGAAACATGGAAACTTAAGCTCATTTTAGCTACCTTAAGCTCAAAGTTAGCTCCATTGCAATAAGAACAGTGTCTCCAATCTGTCTGAGGCTTGAAATGAGCTGAAACAAGAAAACTTAAGCTCAATTTAGCTACCTTAAGCTAAAAGTTAGCTCCACTGCAATAAGAACAGTGTCTCCAATCTGTCTGAGGCTTGAAATGAGCTGAAACAAGAAAACTTAAGCTCAATTTAGCTACCTTAAGCTAAAAGTTAGCTCCACTGCAATAAGAACAGTGTCTCCAATCTGTCTGAGGCTTGAAATGAGCTGAAACAATGAAACTTAAGCTCATTTTAGCTACCTTAAGCTGAAAGTTAGCTTCACTGCAATAAGAACAGTGTTTTCAAGCTGTCTGCGGCTTAAAATGAGCTGAAACATGGAAACTTAAGCTCATTTTAGCTACCTTAAGCTCAAAGTTAGCTCCATTGCAATAAGAACAGTGTCTCCAATCTGTCTGAGGCTTGAAATGAGCTGAAACAAGAAAACTTAAGCTCAATTTAGCTACCTTAAGCTAAAAGTTAGCTCCACTGCAATAAGAACAGTGTCTCCAATCTGTCTGAGGCTTGAAATGAGCTGAAACAAGAAACTTAAGCTCAATTTAGCTACCTTAAGCTAAAAGTTAGCTCCACTGCAATAAGAACAGTGTCTCCAATCTGTCTGAGGCTTGAAATGAGCTGAAACAATGAAACTTAAGCTCATTTTAGCTACCTTAAGCTGAAAGTTAGCTTCACTGCAATAAGAACAGTGTTTTCAAGCTGTCTGCGGCTTAAAATGAGCTGAAACATGGAAACTTAAGCTCATTTTAGCTACCTTAAGCTCAAAGTTAGCTCCATTGCAATAAGAATAGTGTCTCCAAGCTGTCTGCGGCTTGAAATGAGCTGAAACAATGAAACTTAAGCTCATTTTAGCTACCTTAAGCTGAAAGTTAGCTCCATTGCAATAAGAACAGTGTCTCCAAGCTGTCTGCGGCTTGAAATAAGCTAAAACAAGCTGAAACAAGCTGAATAAGACTAAAAATATTTTCCCATTTGTCTAGCAGTGGAAGATAGGCCTCTAAGCACGTAAGATTTTTTTGACAGCAATCAGGTTATTAAAATACCATAGATTAGAGACAACTATAAGATACCCGTCTATGTGTTGATATTTCGGATGACGGCAAGAAGCAAAAGTCTGGACTTTGACTGACTTGCTGTTATCATAACAATTGCAACTGACATTATTGAGTTTCGGAAACATTACCACACTAGCAGGAAACTTAAGCTCATTTTAGCTACCTTAAGCTGAAAGTTAGCTCCACTGCAATAAGAACAGTGTCTCCAAGCTATAACCGGCTAGAAATGAGCTGAAACAAGAAAACTTAAGCTCAATTCAGCTACCTTAAGCTAAAAGTTAGCTCCACTGCAATAAGAACAGTGTCTCCAATCTGTCTGAGGCTTGAAATGAGCTGAAACAATGAAACTTAAGCTCATTTTAGCTACCTTAAGCTGAAAGTTAGCTTCACTGCAATAAGAACAGTGTTTTCAAGCTGTCTGCGGCTTAAAATGAGCTGAAACCTGGAAACTTAAGCTCATTTTAGCTACCTTAAGCTCAAAGTTAGCTCCATTGCAATAAGAATAGTGTCTCCAAGCTGTCTGAGGCTTGTAATGAGCTGAAACAAGGAAACTTAAGCACATTTTAGCTACCTTAAGCTCAAAGTTAGCTCCATTGCAATAAGAATAGTGTCTCCAAGCTGTCTGCGGCTTGAAATGAGCTGAAACAATGAAACTTAAGCTCATTTTAGCTACCTTAAGCTGAAAGTTAGCTCCATTGCAATAAGAACAGTGTCTCCAAGCTGTCTGCGGCTTGAAATAAGCTAAAACAAGCTGAAACAAGCTGAATAAGACTAAAAATATTTTCCCATTTGTCTAGCAGTGGAAGATAGGCCTCTAAGCACGTAAGATTTTTTTGACAGCAATCAGGTTATTAAAATACCATAGATTAGAGACAACTATAAGATACCCGTCTATGTGTTGATATTTCGGATGACGGCAAGAAGCAAAAGTCTGGACTTTGACTGACTTGCTGTTATCATAACAATTGCAACTGACATTATTGATTTTCGGAAACGTTACCACACTAGCAGGAAACTTAAGCTCATTTTAGCTACCTTAAGCTGAAAGTTAGCTCCACTGCAATAAGAACAGTGTCTCCAAGCTATAACCGGCTAGAAATGAGCTGAAACAAGAAAACTTAAGCTCAATTCAGCTACCTTAAGCTAAAAGTTAGCTCCACTGCAATAAGAACAGTGTCTCCAATCTGTCTGAGGCTTGAAATGAGCTGAAACAATGAAACTTAAGCTCATTTTAGCTACCTTAAGCTGAAAGTTAGCTTCACTGCAATAAGAACAGTGTTTTCAAGCTGTCTGCGGCTTAAAATGAGCTGAAACATGGAAACTTAAGCTCATTTTAGCTACCTTAAGCTCAAAGTTAGCTCCATTGCAATAAGAACAGTGTCTCCAATCTGTCTGAGGCTTGAAATGAGCTGAAACAAGAAAACTTAAGCTCAATTTAGCTACCTTAAGCTAAAAGTTAGCTCCACTGCAATAAGAACAGTGTCTCCAATCTGTCTGAGGCTTGAAATGAGCTGAAACAAGAAAACTTAAGCTCAATTTAGCTACCTTAAGCTAAAAGTTAGCTCCACTGCAATAAGAACAGTGTCTCCAATCTGTCTGAGGCTTGAAATGAGCTGAAACAAGAAAACTTAAGCTCAATTCAGCTACCTTAAGCTAAAAGTTAGCTCCACTGCAATAAGAACAGTGTCTACAATCTGTCTGAGGCTTGAAATGAGCTGAAACAATGAAACTTAAGCTCATTTTAGCTACCTTAAGCTGAAAGTTAGCTTCACTGCAATAAGAACAGTGTTTTCAAGCTGTCTGCGGCTTAAAATGAGCTGAAACATGGAAACTTAAGCTCATTTTAGCTACCTTAAGCTCAAAGTTAGCTCCATTGCAATAAGAATAGTGTCTCCAAGCTGTCTGCGGCTTGAAAGGAGCTGAAACAATGAAACTTAAGCTCATTTTAGCTACCTTAAGCTGAAAGTTAGCTCCATTGCAATAAGAACAGTGTCTCCAAGCTGTCTGCGGCTTAAAATGAGCTGAAACCTGGAAACTTAAGCTCATTTTAGCTACCTTAAGCTCAAAGTTAGCTCCATTGCAATAAGAATAGTGTCTCCAAGCTGTCTGAGGCTTGTAATGAGCTGAAACAAGGAAACTTAAGCACATTTTAGCTACCTTAAGCTCAAAGTTAGCTCCATTGCAATAAGAATAGTGTCTCCAAGCTGTCTGCGGCTTGAAATGAGCTGAAACAATGAAACTTAAGCTCATTTTAGCTACCTTAAGCTGAAAGTTAGCTCCATTGCAATAAGAACAGTGTCTCCAAGCTGTCTGCGGCTTGAAATAAGCTAAAACAAGCTGAAACAAGCTGAATAAGACTAAAAATATTTTCCCATTTGTCTAGCAGTGGAAGATAGGCCTCTAAGCACGTAAGATTTTTTTGACAGCAATCAGGTTATTAAAATACCATAGATTAGAGACAACTATAAGATACCCGTCTATGTGTTGATATTTCGGATGACGGCAAGAAGCAAAAGTCTGGACTTTGACTGACTTGCTGTTATCATAACAATTGCAACTGACATTATTGATTTTCGGAAACGTTACCACACTAGCAGGAAACTTAAGCTCATTTTAGCTACCTTAAGCTGAAAGTTAGCTCCACTGCAATAAGAACAGTGTCTCCAAGCTATAACCGGCTAGAAATGAGCTGAAACAAGAAAACTTAAGCTCAATTCAGCTACCTTAAGCTAAAAGTTAGCTCCACTGCAATAAGAACAGTGTCTCCAATCTGTCTGAGGCTTGAAATGAGCTGAAACAATGAAACTTAAGCTCATTTTAGCTACCTTAAGCTGAAAGTTAGCTTCACTGCAATAAGAACAGTGTTTTCAAGCTGTCTGCGGCTTAAAATGAGCTGAAACATGGAAACTTAAGCTCATTTTAGCTACCTTAAGCTCAAAGTTAGCTCCATTGCAATAAGAACAGTGTCTCCAATCTGTCTGAGGCTTGAAATGAGCTGAAACAAGAAAACTTAAGCTCAATTTAGCTACCTTAAGCTAAAAGTTAGCTCCACTGCAATAAGAACAGTGTCTCCAATCTGTCTGAGGCTTGAAATGAGCTGAAACAAGAAACTTAAGCTCAATTTAGCTACCTTAAGCTAAAAGTTAGCTCCACTGCAATAAGAACAGTGTCTCCAATCTGTCTGAGGCTTGAAATGAGCTGAAACAAGAAAACTTAAGCTCAATTCAGCTACCTTAAGCTAAAAGTTAGCTCCACTGCAATAAGAACAGTGTCTACAATCTGTCTGAGGCTTGAAATGAGCTGAAACAATGAAACTTAAGCTCATTTTAGCTACCTTAAGCTGAAAGTTAGCTTCACTGCAATAAGAACAGTGTTTTCAAGCTGTCTGCGGCTTAAAATGAGCTGAAACATGGAAACTTAAGCTCATTTTAGCTACCTTAAGCTCAAAGTTAGCTCCATTGCAATAAGAATAGTGTCTCCAAGCTGTCTGCGGCTTGAAAGGAGCTGAAACAATGAAACTTAAGCTCATTTTAGCTACCTTAAGCTGAAAGTTAGCTCCATTGCAATAAGAACAGTGTCTCCAAGCTGTCTGCGGCTTGAAATAAGCTAAACAAGCTGAAACAAGCTGAATAAGACTAAAAATATTTCCCATTTGTCTAGCAGTGGAAGATAGGCCTCTAAGCACGTAAGATTTTTTTGACAGCAATCAGGTTATTAAAATACCATAGATTAGAGACAACTATAAGATACCGTCTAGTGTTGATATTTTCGGATGACGGCAAGAAGCAAAAGTCTGACTTTGAACTGACTTGACCTGTGTTTTCAAGCTGTCTGCGGCTTAAAATGAGCTGAAACATGGAAACTTAAGCTCATTTTAGCTACCTTAAGCTCAAAGTTAGCTCCATTGCAATAAGAACAGTGTCTCCAATCTGTCTGAGGCTTGAAATGAGCTGAAACAAGAAAACTTAAGCTCAATTTAGCTACCTTAAGCTAAAAGTTACTCCACTGCAATAAGAACAGTGTCTCCAATCTGTCTGAGGCTTGAAATGAGCTGAAACAAGAAAACTTAAGCTCAATTTAGCTACCTTAAGCTAAAAGTTAGCTCCACTGCAATAAGAACAGTGTCTCCAATCTGTCTGAGGCTTGAAATGAGCTGAAACAAGAAAACTTAAGCTCAATTCAGCTACCTTAAGCTAAAAGTTAGCTCCACTGCAATAAGAACAGTGTCTACAATCTGTCTGAGGCTTGAAATGAGCTGAAACAATGAAACTTAAGCTCATTTTAGCTACCTTAAGCTGAAAGTTAGCTTCACTGCAATAAGAACAGTGTTTTCAAGCTGTCTGCGGCTTAAAATGAGCTGAAACATGGAAACTTAAGCTCATTTTAGCTACCTTAAGCTCAAAGTTAGCTCCATTGCAATAAGAATAGTGTCTCCAAGCTGTCTGCGGCTTGAAATGAGCTGAAACAATGAAACTTAAGCTCATTTTAGCTACCTTAAGCTGAAAGTTAGCTCCATTGCAATAAGAACAGTGTCTCCAAGCTGTCTGCGGCTTGAAATAAGCTAAAACAAGCTGAAACAAGCTGAATAAGACTAAAAATATTTTCCCATTTGTCTAGCAGTGGAAGATAGGCCTCTAAGCACGTAAGATTTTTTTGACAGCAATCAGGTTATTAAAATACCATAGATTAGAGACAACTATAAGATACCCGTCTATGTGTTGATATTTCGGATGACGGCAAGAAGCAAAAGTCTGGACTTTGACTGACTTGCTGTTATCATAACAATTGCAACTGACATTATTGATTTTCGGAAACATTACCACACTAGCAGGAAACTTAAGCTCATTTAGCTACCTTAAGCTGAAAGTTAGCTCCACTGCAATAAGAACAGTGTCTCCAAGCTATAACCGGCTAGAAATGAGCTGAAACAAGAAACTTAAGCTCAATTCAGCTACCTTAAGCTAAAAGTTAGCTCCACTGCAATAAGAACAGTGTCTCCAATCTGTCTGAGGCTTGAAATGAGCTGAAACAATGAAACTTAAGCTCATTTTAGCTACCTTAAGCTGAAAGTTAGCTTCACTGCAATAAGAACAGTGTTTTCAAGCTGTCTGCGGCTTAAAATGAGCTGAAACATGGAAACTTAAGCTCATTTTAGCTACCTTAAGCTCAAAGTTAGCTCCATTGCAATAAGAACAGTGTCTCCAATCTGTCTGAGGCTTGAAATGAGCTGAAACAAGAAAACTTAAGCTCAATTTAGCTACCTTAAGCTAAAAGTTAGCTCCACTGCAATAAGAACAGTGTCTCCAATCTGTCTGAGGCTTGAAATGAGCTGAAACAAGAAAACTTAAGCTCAATTTAGCTACCTTAAGCTAAAAGTTAGCTCCACTGCATAAGAACAGTGTCTCCAATCTGTCTGAGGCTTGAAATGAGCTGAAACAAGAAAACTTAAGCTCAATTCAGCTACCTTAAGCTAAAAGTTAGCTCCACTGCAATAAGAACAGTGTCTACAATCTGTCTGAGGCTTGAAATGAGCTGAAACAATGAAACTTAAGCTCATTTTAGCTACCTTAAGCTGAAAGTTAGCTTCACTGCAATAAGAACAGTGTTTTCAAGCTGTCTGCGGCTTAAAATGAGCTGAAACATGGAAACTTAAGCTCATTTTAGCTACCTTAAGCTCAAAGTTAGCTCCATTGCAATAAGAATAGTGTCTCCAAGCTGTCTGCGGCTTGAAAGGAGCTGAAACAATGAAACTTAAGCTCATTTTAGCTACCTTAAGCTGAAAGTTAGCTCCATTGCAATAAGAACAGTGTCTCCAAGCTGTCTGCGGCTTGAAATAAGCTAAAACAAGCTGAAACAAGCTGAATAAGACTAAAAATATTTTCCCATTTGTCTAGCAGTGGAAGATAGGCCTCTAAGCACGTAAGATTTTTTTGACAGCAATCAGGTTATTAAAATACCATAGATTAGAGACAACTATAAGATACCCGTCTATGTGTTGATATTTCGGATGACGGCAAGAAGCAAAAGTCTGGACTTTGACTGACTTGCTGTTATCATAACAATTGCAACTGACATTATTGATTTTCGGAAACGTTACCACACTAGCAGGAAACTTAAGCTCATTTTAGCTACCTTAAGCTGAAAGTTAGCTCCACTGCAATAAGAACAGTGTCTCCAAGCTATAACCGGCTAGAAATGAGCTGAAACAAGAAAACTTAAGCTCAATTTAGCTACCTTAAGCTAAAAGTTAGCTCCACTGCAATAAGCACAGTGTCTCCAATCTGTCTGAGGCTTGAAATGAGCTGAAACAAGAAAACTTAAGCTCAATTTAGCTACCTTAAGCTAAAAGTTAGCTCCACTGCAATAAGAACAGTGTCTCCAATCTGTCTGAGGCTTGAAATGAGCTGAAACAATGAAACTTAAGCTCATTTTAGCTACCTTAAGCTGAAAGTTAGCTTCACTGCAATAAGAACAGTGTTTTCAAGCTGTCTGCGGCTTAAAATGAGCTGAAACATGGAAACTTAAGCTCATTTTAGCTACCTTAAGCTCAAAGTTAGCTCCATTGCAATAAGAATAGTGTCTCCAAGCTGTCTGCGGCTTGAAATGAGCTGAAACAATGAAACTTAAGCTCATTTTAGCTACCTTAAGCTGAAAGTTAGCTCCATTGCAATAAGAACAGTGTCTCCAAGCTGTCTGCGGCTTGAAATAAGCTAAAACAAGCTGAAACAAGCTGAATAAGACTAAAAATATTTTCCCATTTGTCTAGCAGTGGAAGATAGGCCTCTAAGCACGTAAGATTTTTTTGACAGCAATCAGGTTATTAAAATACCATAGATTAGAGACAACTATAAGATACCCGTCTATGTGTTGATATTTCGGATGACGGCAAGAAGCAAAAGTCTGGACTTTGACTGACTTGCTGTTATCATAACAATTGCAACTGACATTATTGATTTTCGGAAACATTACCACACTAGCAGGAAACTTAAGCTCATTTTAGCTACCTTAAGCTGAAAGTTAGCTCCACTGCAATAAGAACAGTGTCTCCAAGCTATAACCGGCTAGAAATGAGCTGAAACAAGAAAACTTAAGCTCAATTCAGCTACCTTAAGCTAAAAGTTAGCTTCACTGCAATAAGAACAGTGTTTTCAAGCTGTCTGCGGCTTAAAATGAGCTGAAACATGGAAACTTAAGCTCATTTTAGCTACCTTAAGCTCAAAGTTAGCTCCATTGCAATAAGAATAGTGTCTCCAAGCTGTCTGCGGCTTGAAATGAGCTGAAACAATGAAACTTAAGCTCATTTTAGCTACCTTAAGCTGAAAGTTAGCTCCATTGCAATAAGAACAGTGTCTCCAAGCTGTCTGCGGCTTGAAATAAGCTAAAACAAGCTGAAACAAGCTGAATAAGACTAAAAATATTTTCCCATTTGTCTAGCAGTGGAAGATAGGCCTCTAAGCACGTAAGATTTTTTGACAGCAATCAGGTTATTAAAATACCATAGATTAGAGACAACTATAAGATACCCGTCTATGTGTTGATATTTCGGATGACGGCAAGAAGCAAAAGTCTGGACTTTGACTGACTTGCTGTTATCATAACAATTGCAACTGACATTATTGATTTTCGGAAACGTTACCACACTAGCAGGAAACTTAAGCTCATTTTAGCTACCTTAAGCTGAAAGTTAGCTCCACTGCAATAAGAACAGTGTCTCCAAGCTATAACCGGCTAGAAATGAGCTGAAACAAGAAAACTTAAGCTCAATTCAGCTACCTTAAGCTAAAAGTTAGCTCCACTGCAATAAGAACAGTGTCTCCAATCTGTCTGCGGCTTGAAATGAGCTGAAACAATGAAACTTAAGCTCATTTTAGCTACCTTAAGCTGAAAGTTAGCTCCATTGCAATAAGAACAGTGTCTCCAAGCTGTCTGCGGCTTGAAATAAGCTAAAACAAGCTGAAACAAGCTGAATAAGACTAAAAATATTTTCCCATTTGTCTAGCAGTGGAAGATAGGCCTCTAAGCACGTAAGATTTTTTTGACAGCAATCAGGTTATTAAATACCATAGATTAGAGACAACTATAAGATACCCGTCTATGTGTTGATATTTCGGATGACGGCAAGAAGCAAAAGTCTGGACTTTGACTGACTTGCTGTTATCATAACAATTGCAACTGACATTATTGATTTTCGGAAACAGTTACCACACTAGCAGGAAACTTAAGCTCATTTTAGCTACCTTAAGCTGAAGTTAGCTCCACTGCAATAAGAACAGTGTCTCCAAGCTATAACCGGCTAGAAATGAGCTGAAACAAGAAACTTAAGCTCAATTCAGCTACCTTAAGCTAAAAGTTAGCTCCACTGCAATAAGAACAGTGTCTCCAATCTGTCTGCGGCTTGAAATGAGCTGAAACAATGAAACTTAAGCTCATTTTAGCTACCTTAAGCTGAAAGTTAGCTCCATTGCAATAAGAACAGTGTCTCCAAGCTGTCTGCGGCTTGAAATAAGCTAAAACAAGCTGAAACAAGCTGAATAAGACTAAAAATATTTTCCCATTTGTCTAGCAGTGGAAGATAGGCCTCTAAGCACGTAAGATTTTTTTGACAGCAATCAGGTTATTAAAATACCATAGATTAGAGACAACTATAAGATACCCGTCTATGTGTTGATATTTCGGATGACGGCAAGAAGCAAAAGTCTGGACTTTGACTGACTTGCTGTTATCATAACAATTGCAACTGACATTATTGATTTTCGGAAACATTACCACACTAGCAGGAAACTTAAGCTCATTTTAGCTACCTTAAGCTGAAAGTTAGCTCCACTGCAATAAGAACAGTGTCTCCAAGCTATAACCGGCTAGAAATGAGCTGAAACAAGAAAACTTAAGCTCAATTCAGCTACCTTAAGCTAAAAGTTAGCTTCACTGCAATAAGAACAGTGTTTTCAAGCTGTCTGCGGCTTAAAATGAGCTGAAACATGGAAACTTAAGCTCATTTTAGCTACCTTAAGCTCAAAGTTAGCTCCATTGCAATAAGAATAGTGTCTCCAAGCTGTCTGCGGCTTGAAATGAGCTGAAACAATGAAACTTAAGCTCATTTTAGCTACCTTAAGCTGAAAGTTAGCTCCATTGCAATAAGAACAGTGTCTCCAAGCTGTCTGCGGCTTGAAATAAGCTAAAACAAGCTGAAACAAGCTGAATAAGACTAAAATATTTTCCCATTTGTCTAGCAGTGGAAGATAGGCCTCTAAGCACGTAAGATTTTTTTGACAGCAATCAGGTTATTAAAATACCATAGATTAGAGACAACTATAAGATACCCGTCTATGTGTTGATATTTCGGATGACGGCAAGAAGCAAAAGTCTGGACTTTGACTGACTTGCTGTTATCATAACAATTGCAACTGACATTATTGATTTTCGGAAACGTTACCACACTAGCAGGAAACTTAAGCTCATTTTAGCTACCTTAAGCTGAAAGTTAGCTCCACTGCAATAAGAACAGTGTCTCCAAGCTATAACCGGCTAGAAATGAGCTGAAACAAGAATACTTAAGCTCAATTCAGCTACCTTAAGCTAAAAGTTAGCTCCACTGCAATAAGAACAGTGTCTCCAATCTGTCTGAGGCTTGAAATGAGCTGAAACAATGAAACTTAAGCTCATTTTAGCTACCTTAAGCTGAAAGTTAGCTTCACTGCAATAAGAACAGTGTTTTCAAGCTGTCTGCGGCTTAAAATGAGCTGAAACATGGAAACTTAAGCTCATTTAGCTACCTTAAGCTCAAAGTTAGCTCCATTGCAATAAGAACAGTGTCTCCAATCTGTCTGAGGCTTGAAATGAGCTGAAACAAGAAAACTTAAGCTCAATTTAGCTACCTTAAGCTAAAAGTTAGCTCCACTGCAATAAGAACAGTGTCTCCAATCTGTCTGAGGCTTGAAATGAGCTGAAACAAGAAAACTTAAGCTCAATTTAGCTACCTTAAGCTAAAAGTTAGCTCCACTGCAATAAGAACAGTGTCTCCAATCTGTCTGAGGCTTGAAATGAGCTGAAACAAGAAAACTTAAGCTCAATTCAGCTACCTTAAGCTAAAAGTTAGCTCCACTGCAATAAGAACAGTGTCTACAATCTGTCTGAGGCTTGAAATGAGCTGAAACAATGAAACTTAAGCTCATTTTAGCTACCTTAAGCTGAAAGTTAGCTTCACTGCAATAAGAACAGTGTTTTCAAGCTGTCTGCGGCTTAAAATGAGCTGAAACATGGAAACTTAAGCTCATTTTAGCTACCTTAAGCTCAAAGTTAGCTCCATTGCAATAAGAATAGTGTCTCCAAGCTGTCTGCGGCTTGAAAGGAGCTGAAACAATGAAACTTAAGCTCATTTTAGCTACCTTAAGCTGAAAGTTAGCTCCATTGCAATAAGAACAGTGTCTCCAAGGTGTCTGCGGCTTGAAATAAGCTAAAACAAGCTGAAACAAGCTGAATAAGACTAAAAATATTTTCCCATTTGTCTAGCAGTGGAAGATAGGCCTCTAAGCACGTAAGATTTTTTTGACAGCAATCAGGTTATTAAAATACCATAGATTAGAGACAACTATAAGATACCCGTCTATGTGTTGATATTTCGGATGACGGCAAGAAGCAAAAGTCTGGACTTTGACTGACTTGCTGTTATCATAACAATTGCAACTGACATTATTGATTTTCGGAAACATTACCACACTAGCAGGAAACTTAAGCTCATTTTAGCTACCTTAAGCTGAAAGTTAGCTCCACTGCAATAAGAACAGTGTCTCCAAGCTATAACCGGCTAGAAATGAGCTGAAACAAGAAAACTTAAGCTCAATTCAGCTACCTTAAGCTAAAAGTTAGCTCCACTGCAATAAGAACAGTGTCTCCAATCTGTCTGAGGCTTGAAATGAGCTGAAACAATGAAACTTAAGCTCATTTTAGCTACCTTAAGCTGAAAGTTAGCTTCACTGCAATAAGAACAGTGTTTTCAAGCTGTCTGCGGCTTAAAATGAGCTGAAACCTGGAAACTTAAGCTCATTTTAGCTACCTTAAGCTCAAAGTTAGCTCCATTGCAATAAGAATAGTGTCTCCAAGCTGTCTGAGGCTTGTAATGAGCTGAAACATGGAAACTTAAGCACATTTTAGCTACCTTAAGCTCAAAGTTAGCTCCATTGCAATAAGAATAGTGTCTCCAAGCTGTCTGCGGCTTGAAATGAGCTGAAACAATGAAACTTAAGCTCATTTTAGCTACCTTAAGCTGAAAGTTAGCTCCATTGCAATAAGAACAGTGTCTCCAAGCTGTCTGCGGCTTGAAATAAGCTAAAACAAGCTGAAACAAGCTGAATAAGACTAAAAATATTTTCCCATTTGTCTAGCAGTGGAAGATAGGCCTCTAAGCACGTAAGATTTTTTTGACAGCAATCAGGTTATTAAAATACCATAGATTAGAGACAACTATAAGATACCCGTCTATGTGTTGATATTTCGGATGACGGCAAGAAGCAAAAGTCTGGACTTTGACTGACTTGCTGTTATCATAACAATTGCAACTGACATTATTGATTTTCGGAAACGTTACCACACTAGCAGGAAACTTAAGCTCATTTTAGCTACCTTAAGCTGAAAGTTAGCTCCACTGCAATAAGAACAGTGTCTCCAAGCTATAACCGGCTAGAAATGAGCTGAAACAAGAAAACTTAAGCTCAATTCAGCTACCTTAAGCTAAAAGTTAGCTCCACTGCAATAAGAACAGTGTCTCCAATCTGTCTGAGGCTTGAAATGAGCTGAAACAATGAAACTTAAGCTCATTTTAGCTACCTTAAGCTGAAAGTTAGCTTCACTGCAATAAGAACAGTGTTTTCAAGCTGTCTGCGGCTTAAAATGAGCTGAAACATGGAAACTTAAGCTCATTTTAGCTACCTTAAGCTCAAAGTTAGCTCCATTGCAATAAGAACAGTGTCTCCAATCTGTCTGAGGCTTGAAATGAGCTGAAACAAGAAAACTTAAGCTCAATTTAGCTACCTTAAGCTAAAAGTTAGCTCCACTGCAATAAGAACAGTGTCTCCAATCTGTCTGAGGCTTGAAATGAGCTGAAACAAGAAAACTTAAGCTCAATTTAGCTACCTTAAGCTAAAAGTTAGCTCCACTGCAATAAGAACAGTGTCTCCAATCTGTCTGAGGCTTGAAATGAGCTGAAACAAGAAAACTTAAGCTCAATTCAGCTACCTTAAGCTAAAAGTTAGCTCCACTGCAATAAGAACAGTGTCTACAATCTGTCTGAGGCTTGAAATGAGCTGAAACAATGAAACTTAAGCTCATTTTAGCTACCTTAAGCTGAAAGTTAGCTTCACTGCAATAAGAACAGTGTTTTCAAGCTGTCTGCGGCTTAAAATGAGCTGAAACATGGAAACTTAAGCTCATTTTAGCTACCTTAAGCTCAAAGTTAGCTCCATTGCAATAAGAATAGTGTCTCCAAGCTGTCTGCGGCTTGAAAGGAGCTGAAACAATGAAACTTAAGCTCATTTTAGCTACCTTAAGCTGAAAGTTAGCTCCATTGCAATAAGAACAGTGTCTCCAAGGTGTCTGCGGCTTGAAATAAGCTAAAACAAGCTGAAACAAGCTGAATAAGACTAAAAATATTTTCCCATTTGTCTAGCAGTGGAAGATAGGCCTCTAAGCACGTAAGATTTTTTTGACAGCAATCAGGTTATTAAAATACCATAGATTAGAGACAACTATAAGATACCCGTCTATGTGTTGATATTTCGGATGACGGCAAGAAGCAAAAGTCTGGACTTTGACTGACTTGCTGTTATCATAACAATTGCAACTGACATTATTGATTTTCGGAAACATTACCACACTAGCAGGAAACTTAAGCTCATTTTAGCTACCTTAAGCTGAAAGTTAGCTCCACTGCAATAAGAACAGTGTCTCCAAGCTATAACCGGCTAGAAATGAGCTGAAACAAGAAAACTTAAGCTCAATTCAGCTACCTTAAGCTAAAAGTTAGCTCCACTGCAATAAGAACAGTGTCTCCAATCTGTCTGAGGCTTGAAATGAGCTGAAACAATGAAACTTAAGCTCATTTTAGCTACCTTAAGCTGAAAGTTAGCTTCACTGCAATAAGAACAGTGTTTTCAAGCTGTCTGCGGCTTAAAATGAGCTGAAACCTGGAAACTTAAGCTCATTTTAGCTACCTTAAGCTCAAAGTTAGCTCCATTGCAATAAGAATAGTGTCTCCAAGCTGTCTGAGGCTTGTAATGAGCTGAAACATGGAAACTTAAGCACATTTTAGCTACCTTAAGCTCAAAGTTAGCTCCATTGCAATAAGAATAGTGTCTCCAAGCTGTCTGCGGCTTGAAATGAGCTGAAACAATGAAACTTAAGCTCATTTTAGCTACCTTAAGCTGAAAGTTAGCTCCATTGCAATAAGAACAGTGTCTCCAAGCTGTCTGCGGCTTGAAATAAGCTAAAACAAGCTGAAACAAGCTGAATAAGACTAAAAATATTTTCCCATTTGTCTAGCAGTGGAAGATAGGCCTCTAAGCACGTAAGATTTTTTTGACAGCAATCAGGTTATTAAAATACCATAGATTAGAGACAACTATAAGATACCCGTCTATGTGTTGATATTTCGGATGACGGCAAGAAGCAAAAGTCTGGACTTTGACTGACTTGCTGTTATCATAACAATTGCAACTGACATTATTGATTTTCGGAAACGTTACCACACTAGCAGGAAACTTAAGCTCATTTTAGCTACCTTAAGCTGAAAGTTAGCTCCACTGCAATAAGAAAAGTGTCTCCAAGCTATAACCGGCTAGAAATGAGCTGAAACAAGAAAACTTAAGCTCAATTCAGCTACCTTAAGCTAAAAGTTAGCTCCACTGCAATAAGAACAGTGTCTCCAATCTGTCTGAGGCTTGAAATGAGCTGAAACAATGAAACTTAAGCTCATTTTAGCTACCTTAAGCTGAAAGTTAGCTTCACTGCAATAAGAACAGTGTTTTCAAGCTGTCTGCGGCTTAAAATGAGCTGAAACATGGAAACTTAAGCTCATTTTAGCTACCTTAAGCTCAAAGTTAGCTCCATTGCAATAAGAACAGTGTCTCCAATCTGTCTGAGGCTTGAAATGAGCTGAAACAAGAAAACTTAAGCTCAATTTAGCTACCTTAAGCTAAAAGTTAGCTCCACTGCAATAAGAACAGTGTCTCCAATCTGTCTGAGGCTTGAAATGAGCTGAAACAAGAAAACTTAAGCTCAATTTAGCTACCTTAAGCTAAAAGTTAGCTCCACTGCAATAAGAACAGTGTCTCCAATCTGTCTGAGGCTTGAAATGAGCTGAAACAAGAAAACTTAAGCTCAATTCAGCTACCTTAAGCTAAAAGTTAGCTCCACTGCAATAAGAACAGTGTCTACAATCTGTCTGAGGCTTGAAATGAGCTGAAACAATGAAACTTAAGCTCATTTTAGCTACCTTAAGCTGAAAGTTAGCTTCACTGCAATAAGAACAGTGTTTTCAAGCTGTCTGCGGCTTAAAATGAGCTGAAACATGGAAACTTAAGCTCATTTTAGCTACCTTAAGCTCAAAGTTAGCTCCATTGCAATAAGAATAGTGTCTCCAAGCTGTCTGCGGCTTGAAAGGAGCTGAAACAATGAAACTTAAGCTCATTTTAGCTACCTTAAGCTGAAAGTTAGCTCCATTGCAATAAGAACAGTGTCTCCAAGGTGTCTGCGGCTTGAAATAAGCTAAAACAAGCTGAAACAAGCTGAATAAGACTAAAAATATTTTCCCATTTGTCTAGCAGTGGAAGATAGGCCTCTAAGCACGTAAGATTTTTTTTGACAGCAATCAGGTTATTAAAATACCATAGATTAGAGACAACTATAAGATACCCGTCTATGTGTTGATATTTCGGATGACGGCAAGAAGCAAAAGTCTGGACTTTGACTGACTTGCTGTTATCATAACAATTGCAACTGACATTATTGATTTTCGGAAACATTACCACACTAGCAGGAAACTTAAGCTCATTTTAGCTACCTTAAGCTGAAAGTTAGCTCCACTGCAATAAGAACAGTGTCTCCAAGCTATAACCGGCTAGAAATGAGCTGAAACAAGAAAACTTAAGCTCAATTCAGCTACCTTAAGCTAAAAGTTAGCTCCACTGCAATAAGAACAGTGTCTCCAATCTGTCTGAGGCTTGAAATGAGCTGAAACAATGAAACTTAAGCTCATTTTAGCTACCTTAAGCTGAAAGTTAGCTTCACTGCAATAAGAACAGTGTTTTCAAGCTGTCTGCGGCTTAAAATGAGCTGAAACCTGGAAACTTAAGCTCATTTTAGCTACCTTAAGCTCAAAGTTAGCTCCATTGCAATAAGAATAGTGTCTCCAAGCTGTCTGAGGCTTGTAATGAGCTGAAACATGGAAACTTAAGCACATTTTAGCTACCTTAAGCTCAAAGTTAGCTCCATTGCAATAAGAATAGTGTCTCCAAGCTGTCTGCGGCTTGAAATGAGCTGAAACAATGAAACTTAAGCTCATTTTAGCTACCTTAAGCTGAAAGTTAGCTCCATTGCAATAAGAACAGTGTCTCCAAGCTGTCTGCGGCTTGAAATAAGCTAAAACAAGCTGAAACAATCTGAATAAGACTAAAAATATTTTCCCATTTGTCTAGCAGTGGAAGATAGGCCTCTAAGCACGTAAGATTTTTTTGACAGCAATCAGGTTATTAAAATACCATAGATTAGAGACAACTATAAGATACCCGTCTATGTGTTGATATTTCGGATGACGGCAAGAAGCAAAAGTCTGGACTTTGACTGACTTGCTGTTATCATAACAATTGCAACTGACATTATTGATTTTCGGAAACGTTACCACACTAGCAGGAAACTTAAGCTCATTTTAGCTACCTTAAGCTGAAAGTTAGCTCCACTGCAATAAGAACAGTGTCTCCAAGCTATAACCGGCTAGAAATGAGCTGAAACAAGAAAACTTAAGCTCAATTTAGCTACCTTAAGCTAAAAGTTAGCTCCACTGCAATAAGAACAGTGTCTCCAATCTGTCTGAGGCTTGAAATGAGCTGAAACAAGAAAACTTAAGCTCAATTTAGCTACCTTAAGCTAAAGTTAGCTCCACTGCAATAAGAACAGTGTCTCCAATCTGTCTGAGGCTTGAAATGAGCTGAAACAATGAAACTTAAGCTCATTTTAGCTACCTTAAGCTGAAAGTTAGCTTCACTGCAATAAGAACAGTGTTTTCAAGCTGTCTGCGGCTTAAAATGAGCTGAAACATGGAAACTTAAGCTCATTTTAGCTACCTTAAGCTCAAAGTTAGCTCCATTGCAATAAGAATAGTGTCTCCAAGCTGTCTGCGGCTTGAAATGAGCTGAAACAATGAAACTTAAGCTCATTTTAGCTACCTTAAGCTGAAAGTTAGCTCCATTGCAATAAGAACAGTGTCTCCAAGCTGTCTGCGGCTTGAAATAAGCTAAAACAAGCTGAAACAAGCTGAATAAGACTAAAAATATTTTCCCATTTGTCTAGCAGTGGAAGATAGGCCTCTAAGCACGTAAGATTTTTTTGACAGCAATCAGGTTATTAAAATACCATAGATTAGAGACAACTATAAGATACCCGTCTATGTGTTGATATTTCGGATGACGGCAAGAAGCAAAAGTCTGGACTTTGACTGACTTGCTGTTATCATAACAATTGCAACTGACATTATTGATTTTCGGAAACGTTACCACACTAGCAGGAAACTTAAGCTCATTTTAGCTACCTTAAGCTGAAAGTTAGCTCCACTGCAATAAGAACAGTGTCTCCAAGCTATAACCGGCTAGAAATGAGCTGAAACAAGAAAACTTAAGCTCAATTCAGCTACCTTAAGCTAAAAGTTAGCTCCACTGCAATAAGAACAGTGTCTCCAATCTGTCTGAGGCTTGAAATGAGCTGAAACAATGAAACTTAAGCTCATTTTAGCTACCTTAAGCTGAAAGTTAGCTTCACTGCAATAAGAACAGTGTTTTCAAGCTGTCTGCGGCTTTAAAATGAGCTGAAACATGGAAACTTAAGCTCATTTTAGCTACCTTAAGCTCAAAGTTAGCTCCATTGCAATAAGAATAGTGTCTCCAAGCTGTCTGAGGCTTGTAATGAGCTGAAACAAGGAAACTTAAGCACATTTTAGCTACCTTAAGCTCAAAGTTAGCTCCATTGCAATAAGAATAGTGTCTCCAAGCTGTCTGCGGCTTGAAATGAGCTGAAACAATGAAACTTAAGCTCATTTTAGCTACCTTAAGCTGAAAGTTAGCTCCATTGCAATAAGAACAGTGTCTCCAAGCTGTCTGCGGCTTGAAATAAGCTAAAACAAGCTGAAACAAGCTGAATAAGACTAAAAATATTTTCCCATTTGTCTAGCAGTGGAAGATAGGCCTCTAAGCACGTAAGATTTTTTTGACAGCAATCAGGTTATTAAAATACCATAGATTAGAGACAACTATAAGATACCCGTCTATGTGTTGATATTTCGGATGACGGCAAGAAGCAAAAGTCTGGACTTTGACTGACTTGCTGTTATCATAACAATTGCAACTGACATTATTGATTTTCGGAAACGTTACCACACTAGCAGGAAACTTAAGCTCATTTTAGCTACCTTAAGCTGAAAGTTAGCTCCACTGCAATAAGAACAGTGTCTCCAAGCTATAACCGGCTAGAAATGAGCTGAAACAAGAAAACTTAAGCTCAATTTAGCTACCTTAAGCTAAAAGTTAGCTCCACTGCAATAAGAACAGTGTCTCCAATCTGTCTGAGGCTTGAAATGAGCTGAAACAATGAAACTTAAGCTCATTTTAGCTACCTTAAGCTGAAAGTTAGCTCCATTGCAATAAGAACAGTGTCTCCAAGCTGTCTGCGGCTTGAAATAAGCTAAAACAAGCTGAAACAAGCTGAATAAGACTAAAAATATTTTCCCATTTGTCTAGCAGTGGAAGATAGGCCTCTAAGCACGTAAGATTTTTTTGACAGCAATCAGGTTATTAAAATACCATAGATTAGAGACAACTATAAGATACCCGTCTATGTGTTGATATTTCGGATGACGGCAAGAAGCAAAAGTCTGGACTTTGACTGACTTGCTGTTATCATAACAATTGCAACTGACATTATTGATTTTCGGAAACGTTACCACACTAGCAGGAAACTTAAGCTCATTTTAGCTACCTTAAGCTGAAAGTTAGCTCCACTGCAATAAGAACAGTGTCTCCAAGCTATAACTGGCTTGAATTGAGCTGAAATAAGAAAACTTAAGCTCAATTTAGCTACCTTAAGGTAAAAGTTAACTCCACTGCAATAAGAACAGTGTCTCCAATCTGTCTGAGGCTTGAAATGAGCTGAAACAAGGAAACTTAAGCACATTTTAGCTACCTTAAGCTCAAAGTTAGCTCCACTGCAATAAGAACAGTGTCTCCAAGCTGTCTGCGGCTTGAATTGAGCTGAAACAAGAAAACTTAAGGTCAATTTAGCTACCTCAAGCTTAAAGTTAGCTCCACTGCAATAAGAACAGTGTCTCCAAGATGTCTGCGGCTTGAAATAAGCTAAAACAAGCTGAAACAAGCTGAATAAGACTAAAAATATTTTCCCATTTGTCTAGCAGTGGAAGATAGGCCTCTAAGCACGTAAGATTTTTTGACAGCAATCAGGTTATTAAAATACCATAGATTAGAGACAACTATAAGATACCCGTCTATGTGTTGATATTTCGGATGACGGCAAGAAGCAAAAGTCTGGACTTTGACTGACTTGCTGTTATCATAACAATTGCAACTGACATTATTGATTTTCGGAAACGTTACCACACTAGCAGGAAACTTAAGCTCATTTTAGCTACCTTAAGCTGAAAGTTAGCTCCACTGCAATAAGAACAGTGTCTCCAAGCTATAACCGGCTTGAATTGAGCTGAAATAAGAAAACTTAAGCTCAATTTAGCTACCTTAAGGTAAAAGTTAGCTCCACTGCAATAAGAACAGTGTCTCCAATCTGTCTGAGGCTTGAAATGAGCTGAAACAAGGAAACTTAAGCACATTTTAGCTACCTTAAGCTCAAAGTTAGCTCCACTGCAATAAGAACAGTGTCCCCAAGCTGTCTGCGGCTTGAATTGAGCTGAAACAAGAAAACTTAAGGTCAATTTAGCTACCTTAAGGTAAAAGTTAGCTCCACTGCAATAAGAACAGTGTCTCCAATCTGTCTGAGGCTTGAAATGAGCTGAAACAAGGAAACTTAAGCACATTTTAGCTACCTTAAGCTCAAAGTTAGCTCCACTGCAATAAGAACAGTGTCTCCAAGCTGTCTGCGGCTTGAATTGAGCTGAAACATGGAAACTTAAGCTCATTTTAGCTACCTTAAGCTCAAAGTTAGCTCCATTGCAATAAGAACAGTGGCTCCAAGCTGTCTGCGGCTTGAAATGAGCTGAAACAATGAAACTTAAGCTCATTTTAGCTACCTTAAGCTGAAAGTTAGCTTCACTGCAATAAGAACAGTGTTTTCAAGCTGTCTGCGGCTTCACTGCAATAAGAACAGTGTCTCCAAGCTGTCTGCGGCTTGAATTGAGCTGAAACAAGAAAACTTAAGGTCAATTTAGCTACCTCAAGCTGAAAGTTAGCTCCACTGCAATAAGAACAGTGTCTCCAAGCTGTCTGCGGCTTGAAATGAGCTGAAACAAGAAAACTTAAGGTCAATTTAGCTACCTCAAGCTGAAAGTTAGCTCCACTGCAATAAGAACAGTGTCTCCAAGCTGTCTGCGGCTTGAAATGAGCTGAAACAAGAAAACTTAAGGTCAATTTAGCTACCTCAAGCTGAAAGTTAGCTCCACTGCAATAAGAACAGTGTCTCCAAGCTGTCTGCGGCTTGAATTGAGCTGAAACAAGAAAACTTAAGGTCAATTTAGCTACCTCAAGCTTAAAGTTAGCTCCACTGCAATAAGAACAGTGTCTCCAATCTGTCTGAGGCTTGAAATGAGCTGAAACAAGGAAACTTAAGCACATTTTAGCTACCTTAAGCTCAAAGTTAGCTCCACTGCAATAAGAACAGTGTCTCCAAGCTGTCTGCGGCTTGAATTGAGCTGAAACATGGAAACTTAAGCTCATTTTAGCTACCTTAAGCTCAAAGTTAGCTCCATTGCAATAAGAACAGTGGCTCCAAGCTGTCTGCGGCTTGAAATGAGCTGAAACAATGAAAACTTAAGCTCATTTTAGCTACCTTAAGCTGAAAGTTAGCTTCACTGCAATAAGAACAGTGTTTTCAAGCTGTCTGCGGCTTCACTGCAATAAGAACAGTGTCTCCAAGCTGTCTGCGGCTTGATTGAGCTGAAACAAGAAAACTTAAGGTCAATTTAGCTACCTCAAGCTAAAAGTTAGCTCCACTGCAATAAGAACAGTCGTCTCCAAGCTGTCCTGCGCTTGAAATGAGCTGAAACAAGAAAACTTAAGGTCAATTTAGCTACCTTCAAGCTGAAAGTTAGCTCCACTGCAATAAGAACAGTGTCTCCAAGCTGTCTGCGGCTTGAAATGAGCTGAAACAAGAAAACTTAAGGTCAATTTAGCTACCTCAAGCTGAAAGTTAGCTCCACTGCAATAAGAACAGTGTCTCCAAGCTGTCTGCGGCTTGAATTGAGCTGAAACAAGAAAACTTAAGGTCAATTTAGCTACCTCAAGCTTAAAGTTAGCTCCACTGCAATAAGAACAGTGTCTCCAAGATGTCTGCGGCTTGAAATAAGCTAAAACAAGCTGAAACAAGCTGAATAAGACTAAAAATATTTTCCCATTTGTCTAGCAGTGGAAGATAGGCCTCTAAGCACGTAAGATTTTTTTGACATCAATCAGGTTATTAAAATACCATAGATTAGAGACAACTATAAGATACCCGTCTATGTGTTGATATTTCGGATGACGGCAAGAAGCAAAAGTCTGGACTTTGACTGACTTGCTGTTATCATAACAATTGCAACTGACATTATTGATTTTCGGAAACGTTACCACACTAGCAGGAAACTTAAGCTCATTTTAGCTACCTTAAGCTGAAAGTTAGCTCCACTGCAATAAGAACAGTGTCTCCAAGCTATAACCGGCTTGAATTGAGCTGAAACAAGAAAACTTAAGCTCAATTTAGCTACCTTAAGGTAAAAGTTAGCTCCACTGCAATAAGAACAGTGTCTCCAATCTGTCTGAGGCTTGTAATGAGCTGAAACAAGGAAACTTAAGCACATTTTAGCTACCTTAAGCTCAAAGTTAGCTCCACTGCAATAAGAACAGTGTCTCCAAGCTGTCTGCGGCTTGAATTGAGCTGAAACATGGAAACTTAAGCTCAATTTAGCTACCTTATGGTAAAAGTTAGCTCCACTGCAATAAGAACAGTGTCTCCAATCTGTCTGAGGCTTGTAATGAGCTGAAACAAGGAAACTTAAGCACATTTTAGCTACCTTAAGCTCAAAGTTAGCTCCACTGCAATAAGAACAGTGTCTCCAAGCTGTCTGCGGCTTGAATTGAGCTGAAACAAGAAAACTTAAGGTCAATTTAGCTACCTCAAGCTTAAAGTTAGCTCCACTGCAATAAGAACAGTGTCTCCAAGATGTCTGCGGCTTGAAATAAGCTAAAACAAAAGCTGAAACAAGCTGAATAAGACTAAAAATATTTTCCCATTTGTCTAGCAGTGGAAGATAGGCCTCTAAGCACGTAAGATTTTTTTGACAGCAATCAGGTTATTAAAATACCATAGATTAGAGACAACTATAAGATACCCGTCTATGTGTTGATATTTCGGATGACGGCAAGAAGCAAAAGTCTGGACTTTGACTGACTTGCTGTTATCATAACAATTGCAACTGACATTATTGATTTTCGGAAACGTTACCACACTAGCAGGAAACTTAAGCTCATTTTAGCTACCTTAAGCTGAAAGTTAGCTCCACTGCAATAAGAACAGTGTCTCCAAGCTATAACCGGCTTGAATTGAGCTGAAACAAGAAAACTTAAGCTCAATTTAGCTACCTTAAGGTAAAAGTTAGCTCCACTGCAATAAGAACAGTGTCTCCAAGCTGTCTGCGGCTTAAAATAAGCTGAAACAAGGAAACTTAAGCTCATTTTAGCTACCTCAAGCTGAAAGTTAGCTCCACTGCAATAAGAACAGTGTCTCCAAGATGTCTGCGGCTTGAAATAAGCTGAAACAATGAAACTTAAGCTCATTTTAGCTACCTTAAGCTGAAAGTTAGCTTCACTGCAATATAGTAACTAGGAGGTCCGCGCTTTTATCGACGTAGGGATATATGTATCGATACGTAGGGAGTTTCGGAACACGTGTAGTGGGGATCGTTCGGGTGTATATATATTATACGTGTATAATATATAGAAACAAATAAGAGATTCAAATCTCGCGCTAATAAGATTTTAGTATATATTTAGTAATATATTACTAAATGTTCTATAGTAAGGACGATGTGTCGTGTATGGAATTACTGTATAAAATAGTATTATGACAGTAATTCCGTAATACACGTATATTTACTGTAATAGTTGGGACAATGATAACTTATGTAAATGAGTTGTCAATTTTGATATTAGTAAGGACTATACGGTAGCGGGGGGGCACCTGTGACATGTAATTACATGGAGATAAGTCGAATAATGACTTATCTCCCGCAGGTGACACGAGAGAGATAAGGAACTGGGACAACAAGTGAGAAAAGGAGAGAGTATTTAAATTTTCGGTTACGGAGGGTAGTTTCCGGAAAGGGAGCATTCTAGCATCGTGA
>JANSJX010000182.1:0-55315 GCA_026168455.1 Theocolax elegans
TATATAAAATTTAATTATATCAAAAAATGCTACTTGGTATTCAAAAAGTATTAGATCGAATACTTTTTCGAATACTTTTTATGTAGCGTTATTTTGTATATATATGAGATATTCTACGTGAAGTAGTCCGATCAAAATTTTAAAATGCACCAAATTTTGGGTACACTTTGCAAATGTTTTGTAGAATACAGAAAAAAATTTGTAGGTACTGGAATGTATTTGTTCAAAAGTTATTGTAACCTGAAAAGTGAATTTATCCAAGTTTCTTTCAACACCAGCTGGGTTTACCACTATTTAACTCAAAATCTATCAACTTTTACTATAGAACATTACATGTAACATTCTTTGCTAATTATGTCTAGAAATTATTCTTCTTGGTTAGAACTTCTAATTTGAAGGTCAATGTTACATAAACTACATATCAATATTCAACATGAAAGAAGTGTAAGTGCGCCACAATTGATTTTTTTATCCAAAAGTCCTAAAGAAAGCTTGAGGCAATACCTTTCAAATGGTCTCCAATTCTGTAAAAAGTTTTTTATAATTTAAAGAAAGACATAAAATTTACAAAAATTAACATGATAATTCCCACTAAAATTTATAAAAAAATTCGTGTTTCTTTAAATTATCATAACTATTTACAGAATTAAAGGCCATAAAGATGCTACAGACCATTTGAAAGGTATTGCTCCAAGCTTTCCTTTAGACTTCTGGATAAGAAAAATCAATTTTGGCGCACCAACACTTTTTTTAAGCTGAATATTGACATGTAGTTTACGTAACATTGACCTTGAGATTAGAAATTCTAACCCAGAAAAATAAATTCTAGACATAATTAGCAACGATTGTTACATATAATGTTCTATAGTAAAAGTTGATAGATTTTGAGTTAAATTTACCAGCTGGTGTTGAAAAAAACTTGGAAAAATTCACTTATTGAGGTTAGTATAACTTTTGAGCAAATAGATTGCAGTACCTACAATTTTTTTTCTGTTGCAACAATCCTATTTCATCAAATAAAAAATAATAATAAATAAATAAGTAAAATGCGCGAAATGAGAAAAATCATCTATTTCGATACACTACGCCTATGTATGTTTCCCCTTACCGCAACGCGCGGTCTCCAAGTTCGTGCGCGACGACAAAGATCCGCACAAAGAGGAGACCGAGAACACGTGTATAAGTATTAATTATCTAATCTTTTTTTCTATTATCATTAGAATATTAATAAATTAAACATTTTATTTTAATTATTGCATTGACGAAATCAAGATTAACACTCCCCGTTTAATGAATCAATAAATTGTTTTTTTTATTATAGTAATTAGCAATGAAAAGTCACGAATTGATAAGATGTCTTTAAAAATCTAGGTGCGCGTCCCTAATATATGCGTAATTAGGATAAACCCTTCGCGCATCAGATTATCTCGTCTTTCATCTAGTACGGCGAGATAATTTACTTGGGAGCTGAGTATCGAGATTCTCATACATTCATTCAGCAGTTACGCACGAACCTTCAAGCAGTTAGCCGAAAATTAAGAAGCCTAAGGAAGTCATAAGTCAAGTTGCAGTAGTAAGTATGCTGCACGACAGAAACCTCTATTCCTAATCCTTTCCTTTTAGGAGCTGGGTAGCCCTAGCGGCGACAGGCCCCGAGTGGTCCCATGTTTTACATGGGACTGCGAAAAATTCTTTTTTTTAGCAGGTAAAAGAGTTTCGACTCTGACCCTTAAGCGTGCCCCATCCGTATGGATGACGCCGATACCTGAGGCTAGGCTGGGTGAACCTTAAGGTTCTGCAACACCTGTTTTAGAAATCGGCATCTAGGAATCCGGAGTAGTTTATCTTCCGCGTCGCGAATTCCGTGATATCGTCGCGTATTAAATTTTTTTATTTAAATAGTGAACATAAAAGATTGTTCGTTATGTTTCCGCGTCGCGAATCCGTTAACAGACTCAATCAATTAATTTTCTCTTTTCGAATTCTCATTTTTGTACTTAACTCCGGAATTCGCGTAATTACGTTAAAAATGTTTTTCCCGCGAATGATGATTATATCTAACGCGAAATTCGCTTGTTATATATATATGTAAAATTGATAATTCAAACTGTAACTTGAATGCTTTTTTTAATAAATTGGAAAAAGAGCCAAGGGCCAACAAACTTAATTTCTATTGTTTTTATTTTTGCATGCATTAATTCACCCTCTCACATCCTACCTATGCAAGTCCTTTGATAAATAAAATTTAAATATATATATAATTCTTTGAAAAAATGCAACCGGAAGAACCCGCATCGGAGGTAATGGACCAATTCTCAGCAACGTTAACTTTCCGCATGAGATATTAATTTTTCTTTATTATTTAATTTCATTATAATCATAAAGCCTATTATAAATGCATGAATTTTTTTTTATGATTTGATTTTATTAAATCTTATATATTTTTCATTTTTCTTTATTATATTTTATTTTATTTAATTCTTTTGCTGCCTCAACTACAAGGCTGTATCGACGTGAATGGTTGCCATCGAGGGATCCAGTATACAAAAACCAATTAACGATTTATATTATTATTTAATGTTTGAAAAATCTTGCACCCTCCCGAAATAATTCTAAATACCAACAAAATATGTTGCATAAAATGGTACCCCTGGTGCATTTGAGGTTCTGAGAGGATAAAGTCAGTAAAGAAAAATTGAAGAAACGGGCAAAATTTTTGTTTGTACCTTTTTTTTTGGTTGTTGGCCTTGGTTCAATAGTTTTGATGTCATGTTTTAAATGTTTATTAATATGAGACTAACTAAACTTAGCAACTAATAAATTCATTGTAGTGAGGAGCCAACGATTAACCGTGTCGAACTACATCCGGAAATCGGTCAAAAAAGCAACTGATGCCCAGATAAGTGCTTCTAGAGGATAAGCAGATGCGACAACCTGTCAATGTACAGTCTGAAAGAATTGCTTACAGGTTAGGACAAATTTCAGGTTTAAATGGTGGGACCAATAACGTGACCGACCAAACTGTCCTAGCTTCACGCGCCCATATTCGAAGAATATTGCGCGATTGAGCACCTGTAGCCAATCATTTGCGATTAGTGACTAGTAACATCATGAGAGAATGTTCACGTATTCCTGCAGATTCAATCATTGATGGGGCAGAAGCTGCTACGGTAATACCTAATTGGAATGTTGATACTAATTGTGTCTACCAGAAGTACAGATGCTTCCAGTTAATTGGTCAATGCTTGCCACATACTCTATTTACAGATGCTGAAATTGCTGATATATGGTATAATTTACAAGAGTTAAATTTTAATGAGTATATTGAAATAGATGCTGCTCAAGTGAACCCGGAAATAGATGATGGTATCATTACTGAGTGGTGGCGCGTGATCGATGATGATACTCTTATTGGTTTTTATGAATGTATGGGAATAAACCGAGTGCAAGAATCCCAAAGTGTGTGTTTTGCTGCTATATGTGCTTTCGTTATGACACTAGGCAAAGAATCATTTACCCAGGCATGGGTAGCAAGAAGAGTGAACCTGATCAATGCAATGTCACCCACCATGAACATCACCAATTATATTACGAGAGATATACTGGGTTCTTTCAGGAAAATGTATCCTATATCAGCAACTAATGCAGAAGATCAGTATTATAGATTAGTGACAGTGTATTCCTCAATGCAATTTCGAGATCTATCACCACTAGAATGGGTCATTGAGCAATCGGCTGCCAGCAGAATTACAGCAGCCGTCAATGTTGCTGAAGTATGCCTGAAATTGCAATACTTTAATGCAGATGAAATTATCAGAGCTGGTGTACCTGAGGAAGATTTTATACAGCTTTTAAGGCTATACTTGGAAGTTCTGAGAAATCCTTTCTCCACATTGTATAATATACAGGTGCACATGGCTTTATATGCTAATAAAGCATACATTTGCTTATACGTTGTGAAAGATCTTATGAATGATGAGTCTATGGCTAACTACCGAGGATCTCCTATGAGGAATTGTGTTTTAAGTAGGGATCAAATGGAAAGAATTGCCCAAAGCATTTATAGTATTTCAACAGAAATGGAAGGTATGGTATCCAACTTCGCAGACTTATGCAATTTAAACCGCAGACCTAATGAGGGGCAAATTGTGAACATTGGTAGAGATTATTTTGCTGTAGGAGCCCCTATTGGAAATGCTGCAAATGCAATGAATCCTTTACAGTTAGCAATTCATGCTGGACGATTGGCCATGGCTCCTCAACGTGGGGGAGATGCAAATCAGGGACCAGCTGTGGGCGGTGATGATTTCCATAATAGATTTCTTGAAAACATCAATCAAGAAATACAAGATCTACCACCAGAAGATAGGAGAGCTCGTAGAGCTGAAATCCGTGAAGCTGAGCGTGCCGCCTGGCCCCAAAGAGCTAGAAATCTGCCCTTAGGTACAACTAAGGTCACCCGGGAAGAACTCGTCAACCGCATTAAAGCAGGAATTGAGCTCAGATCAATTGGCTTCAAAAAATTAGCATCTGACGTTGTTATACGAAGCCGTCAAAAACCATTACAAGTGATGAGTGAACATGCTTTGAATACACCGTCGGGATTACACAAGATCACTGATGATCAAGTGGCCTTGTTTTACTTATGGGGCATTGAGGTCCCAGAGGCATATCGTGTTGATCCTCCTCCATATGTACCCAACCAAGGAGCTGATGATGCGGTCCCTATAAACAGATATACAGCACCATTGCGTACCGGATATTCAGGATTGAATAAAGTCTTTTTAAATTGATTTTACGATTTTATTATTTATTTAGGGGGGCTATGCAACAATCCTATTTCATCAAATAAAAAATAATAATAAATAAATAAGTAAAATGCGCGAAATGAGAAAAATCATCTATTTCGATACTCTACGCCTATGTATGTTTCCCCTTACCGCAACGCGGGGTCACCAAGTTCGTGCGCGACGACGAAGATCCGCACAAAGAGGAGACCGAGAACACGTGTACAAGTATTAATTATCTAATCTTTTTTTCTATTATCATTAGAATATTAATAAATTAAACATTTTATTTTAATTATTGCATTGACGAAATCAAGATTAACACTCCCCGTTTAATGAATCAATAAATTGTTTTTTTTTAATATAGTAATTATCAATGAAAAGTCACGAATTGATAAGATATCTTTAAAAATATAGGTGCGCGTACCTAATATATGCGTAATTAGGATAAACCCTTCGCGCATCAGATTATCTCGTCTTTCTTACAAAATTTTAACGTTCGGTAATATGTATATGTATAATAATATCGGTCTCTCCGAACCAAATGCTTTACTTTTAGAATAAAGCAGGCATATCGTACTCTTGTCCACTATGGTTGGTGGAATTTCCCAGAGCACGGTCTTTTAAAATAATTAAAGGCCTTTCGTCCTCGATCTCCAGCTTGGACTCCTCAGTAAGGAACTGGAGATCTTACCTTAGACGCCTGTCGCAAGATGATATGCGACGCCAGCAAGATGTTCTGCGGCTATATATATAGAAATTAGACGACGATCTCTCCAACGAGTGTAGAGAGATAGTCGTCTCCCTCTGGTGGTGGGAAAAGCCACCAGCCAGAGCGCGAATTTTTAGACCGTATCGCGAGTTATTTGTTACAAAATTTTAACGTTCGGTAATATGTATATGTATAATAATATCGGTCTCTCCGAACCAAATGCTTTACTTTTAGAATAAAGCAGGCATATCGTACTCTTGTCCACTATGGTTGGTGGAATTTCCCAGAGCACGGTCTTTTAAAATAATTAAAGGCGTTTCGTCCTCGATCTCCAGCTTTGACTCCTCAGTAAGGAACTGGAGATCTTACCTTAGACGCCTGTCGCAAGATGATATGCGACGCCAGCAAGATATTCTGCGGCTATATATATAGAAATTAGACGACGATCTCTCCAACGAGTGTAGAGAGATAGTCGTCTCCCACTGTCTAAGATCTCCAGTGCCTTACTGAGGAGTCCAAGCTGGAGATCGAGGACGAAACGCCTTTAATTATTTTAAAAGGCCGTGCTCTGGGAAATTCCACCAACCATAGTGGACTAAAGAGTACGATATGCCTGCTTTATTCTATCTCGTCTTTCATCTAGTACGGCGAGATAATTTACTTGGGAGCTGAGTATCGAGATTCTCATTCATTCATTCAGCAGTTACGCACGAACCTTCAAGCAGTTAGCCGAAAATTAAGAAGCCTAAGGAAGTCATAAGTCGAGTTGCAGTAGTAAGTATGCTGCACGACAGAAACCTCTATTCCTAATCCTTTCCTTTTAGGAGCTGGGTAGCCCTAGCGGCGACAGGCCCCGAGTGGTCCCATGTTTTACATGGGACTGCGAAAAATTCTTTTTTTTAGCAGGTAAAAGAGTTTCGACTCTGACCCTTAAGCGTGCCCCATCCGTATGGATGACGCCGATGCCTGAGGCTAGGCTGGGTGAACCTTAAGGTTCTGCAACACCTGTTTTAGAAATCGGCATCTAGGAATCCGGAGTAGTTATCTTCCGCGTCGCGAATTCCGTGATATCGTCGCGTATTAAATTTTTTTATTTAAATAGTGAACATAAAAGATTGTTCGTTATGTTTCCGCGTCGCGAATCCGTTAACAGACTCAATCAATTAATTTTCTCTTTTCGAATTCTCATTTTTGTACTTAACTCGGGAATTCGCGTAATTACGTTAAAAATGTTTTTCCCGCGAATGATGATTATATCTAACGCGAAATTCGCTTGTTATATATATATGTAAAATTGATAATTCAAACTGTAACTTGAATGCTTTTTTTAATAAATTGGAAAAAGAGCCAAGGGCCAACAAACTTAATTTCTATTGTTTTTATTTTTGCATGCATTAATTCACCCTCTCACATCCTACCTATGCAAGTCCTTTGATAAATAAAATTAATATATATATAATTCTTTGAAAAAATGCAACCGGAAGAACCCGCATCGGAGGAAATGGACCAATTCTCAGCAACGTGACTTTCCGCATGAGATATTAATTTTTCTTTATTATTTAATTTCATTATAATCATAAAGCCTATTATAAATGCATGAATTTTTTTTTATGATTTGATTTTATTAAATCTTATATATTTTTCATTTTTCTTTATTATATTTTATTTTATTTAATTCTTTTGCTGCCTCAACTACAAGGCTGTATCGACGTGAATGGTTGCCATCGAGGGATCCAGTATACAAAAACCAATTAACGATTTATATTATTATTTAATGTTTGAAAAATCTTGCACCCTCCCGAAATAATTCTAAATACCAACAAAATATGTTGTACTGTATTCTGAAAAACATTTACAATGTGTACCCAAAATTTAGTGCATTTTAAAATTTTGGGTATACTTTGCAAATGTTTTTCAGAATACAGAAAAAAATTTTTAGGTACTGGAATCTATTTGCTCAAAAGTTATTCTAACCTCAAAAAGTGAATTTTTCCATATTTTTTTCAACACCAGCTGGGTTTACCGCTATATAACTCAAAATCTATCAACTTTTACTATAGAACATTATATGTAACATTCGTTGCTAATTATATCTAGAATTTATTCTTCTGGGTTAGAATTTCTAATCTCAAGGTCAATGTTACATAAACTACATGTCAATATTCAACTTAAAAAAAGTGCAAGTGCGCCACCTTTGATTATTTCATCCAAAAGTCTAAAAGAAAGCTTGGAGCAATACCTTTCAAGTGATCTGTAGCATTTTTATGGCCTCCAATTCTATAAAAAGTTATGACAATTTAAAGAAACACGAAATTTTTTAAAAAATTTAAATGGGAATTACCATGTTAATTTTTATGAATTTTTTGTCTTTCTTTAAATCGTCATAACTTTTTACAGAATTGGAGGCCATAAAAATGCTACAGACCATTTGAAAGGTATTGCTCCAAGCTTTCTTTTAGACTTTTGGATGAAAAAATCAAAGGTGGCGCACTTGCACTTTTTTTAAGTTGAATATTGACATGTAGTTTATGTAACATTGACCTTGAGATTAGAAATTCTAACCCAGAAGAATAAATTCTAGATATAATTAGCAACGAATGTTACATATAATGTTCTATAGTAAAAGTTGATAGATTTTGAGTTATATAGCGGTAAACTCAGCTGGTGTTGAAAAAAATATGGAAAAATTCACTTTTTGAGGTTAGAATAACTTTTGAGCAAATAGATTCCAGTACCTAAAAATTTTTTTCTGTATTCTGAAAAACATTTGCAAAGTATACCCAAAATTTGGTGCATTTTAAAATTTTGATCGGACCACTTCACGTGGAATACCCCATATATATATAATATATGGGCGATTCTCTGTAAAATCGAAGATGAAAAAAGTTAATAGTGCTATAACTATGGGAATATGTTTAAGAAGTATCCAGTAGTTCTCCAGAATATTTAGAGATTTTTTCGGGGCCATTATTTTAATATACAGATATTTCTTTATCATCCACGCATAATTGATTTTGAGGAAATATTTCTCGATCTTGGTGAATAAACCACACTTGTAATTAGATAGCGACGTTTCGATGACTTTTCGTCATCCTCTTCAGGCTATACCTTTATTTATAAAACGAATACATTTGAATATACATAAATAATTGTAGGTTTTGTTTTAAGCCTAATGATTAATAACATTTTACTTACTACTTGTCAATATAAATCGATTAACGTTTAAATTTTGATCGTAGTATCACTGAGTCGTCGCACTAACATAATGAAAACAAGGATATTTAAAAACAATGAAATTTACTTTATCATATGCACAAAAGTTAAGCGATTACGATGACTACCTTCATCTCATCAACAGCTCGATAATTCAACATTATTCAATAAATAAATAAATTAAATAAATAAATAAATAAAGACAACTCAAAAAATGTAAATACACGAACAGAAAGCAAAAGCAGTCAGAGGACTAGAGCAATTTATCACAGACTGTAAACTAAATTTACTCACAGCTAATATACACCGCTATAGTAATGTATAGCATGACACCAACTATACACGTGTTAGAGCGCGATTTTTGAATTTAACTTACATTTAATATTATTAATTTTAGAATAAATTAATTTTTATGGTGCATCCAATATTAATAAGCTAAACATTAAATTGTGTATTATGTTAATTAATAACAAAAAATAAAAATAAAGCATTATTATTTAAATTATAAATTAAAAAATTTAAAAAAATATAGAATTAAAAGAAAATTATATAAATAAAAAATTTTTGACTAGAATCATAAGCTGCAAAGGAGAAAAAATATAATCACCAAAATCAAGGCTGTTTTTTCAATCTGCTAATAATACCATTGTAATGTTGACTAAGTTTTCGTGTGTCATCTTTAACATTTATTGCATTTTTTTCTAATTTAATATGTACCATTTCAGATATTAATCTTTTATTCCAAATACTTTCTCTATCTAAAATTGAGATATCGTCAAAGTTAAAAGAATGATTAAAAGAAGCTACATGGTCATTAATAACAAATTGTGAATCTTTCTTTTTGGTATTTAACTTATGTTCGTTAATTCTGCACTGTAATTGTCTTTTTGTTTCTCCAACATAACACGCATTGCAATCTTTACATGGAATTTTATAAACAACATTAGTCTGTAGGCTCTTTTCTGATTTTTCTTTCCCCCTCACAGTGATATTATTAAGCTTGTTACAAATCGTAGGTACAGGTCTAAAATGATGTTGTTTTATTGTATTTTCAATTTTTTCATAAAAACCAGGTACAAATGGTAATTTTACTGTACCTAAATATTTTTTATTTTTATTATTTTGGTTCACTGTATTATTACTATTACTATATTTAATTTTATCCAACCTCTTTTTAACGTTATGATTAATAAATTTCATCGGATAATTGTTATCATATAAAAATTGTTTAACAATTTGAAGGTTGGATTTGCGATACTTTTTGTGAGATAATAAAGTAGCTTTATCTACCAAAGTATACACCATAGCGCTCTTTTGCTGTATTGTATGACTCGATTCAAAGTTCAAAAATCTACCTGAAAAAGTCTCTTTTCTATACCAATTTGTAATTATTTTATTTGTATGATGTCTAATTAATGATATTTCCAAGAAGTTAATAGTACCATTTATTTCTTTTTCATGCGTGAATTGTAATCTACTATGATAGCTATTGAAAATATTAAGCACTGTATCTAATTTATCTTTAGGTATACACATAATAGTGTCATCAACATAGCGAAAATAAAATAATGGTTGAAAATCTAATTTATTGATGCACTCCTCTTCCAAGTCGGTCATTTTATTAGAAGTTCAGCTGGTATATTAGTAAACAGTGAGACCACGTCTAAGGAAACTAAAATATATCCCGATGGTATGTCACAGTTTGACAGTTTCATAATTAAATCTTGACTATTTTTGACGTAAGATTTTGGTTTACTTATACTATTGCTGATTATTTTATCTATAATTTTTGACAATTTATAAGTCGGACTTCCAATGCATGATATTATTGGCCTTAACGGTATGTCTTTTTTATGAACTTTAGGTAAACCATAAATTTTTGGGAGCACTGTATTGGTTTGTGTTAATTCATTTTTATGGTATTTTTTGTCTAAAAATCCTAAATCATTCCATTTTGTTAGAATATTTTGTGTACTTTTTTGCAATTTGATAAGTGGATTTTTATTTTTGGCTACCTGTTTGTAAGTGTTTGTGTCCGAAATAAGATTTTGCATTTTTGTTTTGTACGTTATAGTATCAATTGCTACTGTGACATTACCTTTATCAGCCATGGTAAAAAATACATTATTATTTTTTAAAAACAACCTTGTTTCACTCAACCTCTGTGCAAAAAGTCTATCTTCATATTTAATATGTGTAGTTTTTTTAAAACTATTTTCCATACATTTGGTAACATTTCTTCTTATACAATTCTTAGTTTCAATATCAATTTCACTGTATTCAAACAATTGTTCAATGTTTTTAATAATATCTATTATATTGCATTTATTAAGATTATTAGTTTTACTAAATTTTTGTCCCAATGAAACTGTGTCTATTATATCTGTAGGTATCTCTAAATTAGTTAAATTAACGAACCATTTATTTTTATTAGTATTAAGTTTAAGAACTTTAGAACAATTGTTTGAGTTTTCCATATGTTTTTTACCCCTATTTCCATTCTTACATTGTAATAATCTGTCGAATTTAATTTTACATTTTTGATTCAGAATTTGTTTAAAATTATTTATATTATTAGTCTGCTAATTATCAAATTCTTCTACAACTTGTAAAGGAAGTAATTTATTAATGTATGCAATAAAATTGTTAAGTTTATTCTTTAAAAAAGATATGTGAATATTGATATCTTGTATTTCAATGTTTAAAACTCTACTTTGAAGAGTGCAAATACAAACAGGTAGCCAAAAATAAAAATCCACTTATCAAATTGCAAAAAAGTACACAAAATATTCTAACAAAATGGAATGATTTAGGATTTTTAGACAAAAAATACCATAAAAATGAATTAACACAAACCAATACAGTGCTCCCAAAAATTTATGGTTTACCTAAAGTTCATAAAAAAGACATACCGTTAAGGCCAATAATATCATGCATTGGAAGTCCGACTTATAAATTGTCAAAAATTATAGATAAAATAATCAGCAATAGTATAAGTAAACCAAAATCTTACGTCAAAAATAGTCAAGATTTAATTATGAAACTGTCAAACTGTGACATACCATCGGGATATATTTTAGTTTCCTTAGACGTGGTCTCACTGTTTACTAATATACCAGCTGAACTTCTAATAAAATGACCGACTTGGAAGAGGAGTGCATCAATAAATTAGATTTTCAACCATTATTTTATTTTCGCTATGTTGATGACACTATTATGTGTATACCTAAAGATAAATTAGATACAGTGCTTAATATTTTCAATAGCTATCATAGTAGATTACAATTCACGCATGAAAAAGAAATAAATGGTACTATTAACTTCTTGGAAATATCATTAATTAGACATCATACAAATAAAATAATTACAAATTGGTATAGAAAAGAGACTTTTTCAGGTAGATTTTTGAACTTTGAATCGAGTCATACAATACAGCAAAAGAGCGCTATGGTGTATACTTTGGTAGATAAAGCTACTTTATTATCTCACAAAAAGTATCGCAAATCCAACCTTCAAATTGTTAAACAATTTTTATATGATAACAATTATCCGATGAAATTTATTAATCATAACGTTAAAAAGAGGTTGGATAAAATTAAATATAGTAATAGTAATAATACAGTGAACCAAAATAATAAAAATAAAAAATATTTAGGTACAGTAAAATTACCATTTGTACCTGGTTTTTATGAAAAAATTGAAAATACAATAAAACAACATCATTTTAGACCTGTACCTACGATTTGTAACAAGCTTAATAATATCACTGTGAGGGGGAAAGAAAAATCAGAAAAGAGCCTACAGACTAATGTTGTTTATAAAATTCCATGTAAAGATTGCAATGCGTGTTATGTTGGAGAAACAAAAAGACAATTACAGTGCAGAATTAACGAACATAAGTTAAATACCAAAAAGAAAGATTCACAATTTGTTATTAATGACCATGTAGCTTCTTTTAATCATTCTTTTAACTTTGACGATATCTCAATTTTAGATAGAGAAAGTATTTGGAATAAAAGATTAATATCTGAAATGGTACATATTAAATTAGAAAAAAATGCAATAAATGTTAAAGATGACACACGAAAACTTAGTCAACATTACAATGGTATTATTAGCAGATTGAAAAAACAGCCTTGATTTTGGTGATTATATTTTTTCTCCTTTGCAGCTTATGATTCTAGTCAAAAATTTTTTATTTATATAATTTTCTTTTAATTCTATATTTTTTAAATTTTTTAATTTATAATTTAAATAATAATGCTTTATTTTTATTTTTTGTTATTAATTAACATAATACACAATTTAATGTTTATTCTAAAATTAATAATATTAAATGTAAGTTAAATTCAAAAATCGCGCTCTAACACGTGTATAGTTGGTGTCATGCTATACATTACTATAGCGGTGTATATTAGCTGTGAGTAAATTTAGTTTACAGTCTGTGATAAATTGCTCTAGTCCTCTGACTGCTTTTGCTTTCTGTTCGTGTATTTACATTTTTTGAGTTGTCTTATTTATTTATTTATTTAATTTATTTATTTATTGAATAATGTTGAATTATCGAGCTGTTGATGAGATGAAGGTAGTCATCGTAATCGCTTAACTTTTGTGCATATGATAAAGTAAATTTCATTGTTTTTAAATATCCTTGTTTTCATTATTTTAGTGCGACGACTCAGTGATACTACGATCAAAATTTAAACGTTAATCGATTTATATTGACAAGTAGTAAGTAAAATGTTATTAATCATTAGGCTTAAAACAAAACCTACAATTATTTATGTATATTTAAATGTATTCGTTTTATAAATAAAGGTATAGCCTGAAGAGGATGACGAAAAGTCATCGAAACGTCGCCATCTAATTAAAAGTGTGGTTTATTCACCAAGATCGAGAAATATTTCCTCAAAAGCCATTATTTTAAGTTGCAGAGAGTCAAAGTTGACATTCCAAGCACTTTTTTTGCATTACATGCCCATTTCCATGAATTTATAACTCCCAGGCAGGGTTGCAAAATAATTAGTTTCACCAATCTATAAATCATAATTAATTTTTTATTTATAAAATAAACTTGCCTTTAATTTACAAATCATTTTTTAATTATGATTTAAACTCGCCTTTAATTCACAATCTTTTTTGAATAGTTTAAATTATTTTATTTGGTAATTAATTATTATCTTATTATATATTATTAATTTTATTAATATAATATTTTGAAGTTTAATTAAAAAATCAAAAATGATTTGTAAATTAAAAGTGAGTTTAAATCATAATTCAAAAATTATTTGTGAATTAAAGGCAAGTTTAATTCATAAATAAAACATGAATTAAGATCTATAGATTGGTGAAATTAATTTTTTTGCAAACCTGCTTGGGAGCTACAAATTCATGGAAATGGTCATATAATGCAAAAAAGTGGTAAAATGTCAATTTTGACTCTCTGTAACTTAAAATAATGGCCCCGCAACAATCTGAAAAAATTCAAGAAAACTACTGGACACCTCTAAAACAGATTCACACAGTTATAGCAATATTCATTTTTTTTATCTTCGATTTCACAGAGAACCATCCATATATATATATGATGTTATGCAAGTCTATATAATTTCTCTGTTGAAAAAACCTCATATAAAACTATAAAAAAAATTTTTTTATCGTACTTCATGTGGCTTTTGCACCCGGAGTTTGCGATAGAATGCTATACATTATTTAATACGAATCGGAAATAATAAGCTTATAACTATAGGCTTCATAATGAACACCTCATAAAATGCGATAAAAATAAACTTGTTTATAAGGTTTTATAGGAATAAACGTGTAACATAAAAGAGCATAAAATAGTTTATCGGAGTATATCGGGTACACATTTATATTTAAATATTTTGTATTTATATTTACCGGGCATTATAAGGATTTGCCACCTTTCACGTACTTATATATCAATGCTTTTTCACTCTAAAGCTTATAGTATTTTATAATGAAAAATCTGAACATGAATGAATTATCTATAGTGATATTTCAGGTAATACAAAATGATATATTCTTAACAAGTGGATTTCTATCGGGATTTTAACAGTTATTGTCTTATAGAGCATACAAAAATATAAGGTTAAATAGGGCGTTTCACAATAACGCCAAGTAACGGCTATATGACCTTACCAGCATATTTCAATATTATATAACAACTTACCTGGTATCTTTATAGGGATTTATGACGATCGACGCATGAAATGGGTGCCTTGCCTAACGCATCGTACCTGGCTTTGCCAGTCAAAAAGTAACCGCTATTGAATCGCTTTTCGCATTTTATGAGGTATTGCTGTATTTACTATTTACAACGAATAGGCATGTATCTGCATTACAAATAGGTAATGATTTTTCATTATTAAAATTTATCGGGTTGAAAAAGACATTTCACTATAAAGTCGAGCATTATTTATCCGAATCTACCGATATATTCTAATATTGTCAAGCAATCTATGTGGTTCGTTTATAGGGTTTAATCAGTATTGTCACATAAATCAGCGGTTTGATTACAGGATCTTATCGGTTACGCCCACGTAAAAAAAATTTATAAGTTTTTATAAAAATTGTATAAAATGCATTGTATACAATTTGTATAAAAAATTGGTCTTATAAAAACTTTATAAAATTTTTATAAAAAGATTGGCTTTCATAAAAAATATATTTTTATTAAATTTTTAAATAAATACCACACTTTAAAGCACATTTTAAAGGAATTTGCATACAAAAACGCGGTCACTTTAGGCTCAATATAAATTGAAACATTTTAAAATATAAAAAGATAAATAATAAAGTAATTAAAAACGCTCGAGATAAGTTTTGAAATTTTTTTACGGTATTTTATAGGATGGGAAAAGTTTGTAAACTTTGGGAAACGTATTGCGCAACTTGGGAAAAGTTTATGAAAATTGGGAAAAATTTTGCAAAACTTAAATGTTAAAGTTTTGGGAATAAACATGTATAACCTTAAAAACAGGACTGCAAAATTCATCAGCTGGCAGCGTTGGCGATGGGTGACTCGTACCGACGCTTCTACGCACGGAGAAGCTGTTGATCGTACCTTTAAAATCGTCTAACCTACAACAAAAATATTACAAAAACACAAAGTATCTAATGTACTCAATCGCAAACTTTTTAAAAATCAAGAGAAAGGAGGACTTATCTGATCAAAAGTGTAGACGGAATTGAATCTTCAGGTCTCAATATTCCGGCTCTCCCCTCACCGAGACTGAATTTTAAATTCTCAAAATCAATAATATTCTATGCTGTCAATTGACCCACCACATATATCTAGGTTAAAAGTACGACTTCCGCGACGAATTTAGTGGTAAACTGCTTGATTAAGTAAAATACGACGGCAAACGTTTCGCGCTGCACGAAGCTCATGGGAATAAGACATCTAACTGAAGTTGGTTAGATGTCAAACTGAAGTTGGCTTTTTTCTCTATCGTCAATTCATTTTATACAATTTTTATAAAAACTTTATAAATTTTTTTCACGTGGGCGCCTGTTGTTGAAGCAACCGCTAGTGAATCGTTTATCGTATTTTATATGAGGTACTGCTGTATTTTCTATTTACAACAAATAGGCATGTATCTGGATTACAAATAATTAATGATTTTTCATGATTGCAATTTATCGGGTTAAATAGGAAATTTCACTATAAAGTCGAGCATTATTTATCCGAATCTACCGGTATATTCTAATACTGTCAAGCAACCTATGTAGTTCGTTTATAGGGTTTAATCAGTATTGTCACATAAATGAGCGGTTTGGTATTACAATAAACACGGAATAGTCGATTACATTTTTGGCACGAAATTTATATTTCTCAAGTGGCTTTGGTGTTACTAAGAACACATAGAAATATTGGACAATTGAAATATTTTTTCTAAAAATAGGTTAATATGTTTTCATATTAGAAAAATAATGAAGTATAAACTTTATTACAAGAGAATGCTAAATAAAAAATACATACCAATTCCGTAACAAATTCTGAATTATTTTAAATGTTAACATGAATCATCGAATCATATAAAAGATTAACAAAATTGGATTACTTTATTGAAAATTAAATTTAATATTTCTTTCCCTAGCGGAAATAATCATATGCGAATAATGTTTATAAATACTTAATAAAAGTTATTAGCTTTCATTAGATTTTCATAACACTTTATAAAGTGCGGATTTTGGACTGTAGTAATAGTTTAAAAAATTTGGTGATGTTTATAAGATTTTTTTAGTTGCTTTTAAAATTTGGTAAATATTTCTAAGCTTTATTAGGTTTTATTAGATTTTTGTATTTCGAAAATATCGTGAAAAACGATAAAATGACACTAATAGTAACTGTTGCATTTTCCTATATTTAACTGTTTTTAGCTGTTTCAAAGTGATGTATGCAAAAAAAAACAAAAGCTATTAATAAAAGATTGCTATTGGTAAATATTCATAAAAATTCTAAATACTTATTTACTGTATATAATAATTCAAAAAAGTTATTAGTAGTTATTAGCTTTTTTAAACTCGCACATTTCTTTTACTTTTGAAAAAAACCTAAAAGCTAATAAAATCTAGCAAAAGCTAAGAAGAGCTAATAAAAGTTATAAATTCTAACTAACTATTAACAGAGTCCAAAATCTGCATATTATAAATTGATTATAAAATTTATTAGCTTTTCTTAGCTCTTTCTGGAAAAATAAATTTCCGTCTGGGTTGGTGTTTATTACTAGCTCACTGTAGAAAACCACTATCTTTGCTTTCATGAAGAATAACATTGAAAAATATTTATAATTAAAGGGCACAAAATTAAGAATACCTGCAAGTGTCAATCGAGTTTGACAGTTATTTCTATAACCATTACTAAAGTAGTTAAATACATAGGAATATTGAATATTGAAATATTTGTTCTAAAAGTTCTGTTAATATTTTTTTTATTTTTAAAAAATAATGAAGAATAAACTTTTATACAAGAGTATACTAATGAAAGAATACATATAAATGCCGTTACACATTCTGAATTATTTTACAGAGTTTACTTGTCAGTCAATCGTATAATCAGTGAATCGTATAAGAATTATTATATTGGATAAGTTTATATAAAATAAATTTAATAATTCTTTGATTTTCATTAGTAGCTTTATAATAGAAAACTTTTACCTTTACTTGCATGAAGATTAACTTTAAAAAATATTTATAACTAAATAATTCAAAATTAAGATTTCATGCAACTGTATCATATATATATATATATATATGGGTGGTTCTCTGTGACATCGAAGATGAAAAAAATAAATATTGCTATAACTGTGGGAATATGTTTTAGAGGTATCCAGTAGTTCTCCTGAATTTTTTCAGATTTTTTCTGGGCCATTATTTTAAGTTACAGAGAGTCAAGGTTGACATTTTAGCACTTTTTTGCATTATATGCCCATTTTCATGAATTTTTAGCTTCCAGGGGATGCATTTTTCACTAAAAACATAAGTATGACTTTTTTGTAAAATTTTCCGAACTTTTCATTAAAAATACTTTTAAAGACATAAATGTATGCTGTCACACTCTTGTAAGCCATTTAAACCTTAAATAGTGAAAATCAGCAATTCTGCTCCGGACTCTGGTAACCTAATACTGTCTAAAAGATGTCTTTTTATAGTCAGAAACTGCCTAAAAATTTACAGAGTGGGTCTAAATCATTAAGATCACTTATGATCAAAATATCCGGGAAAAGTGCCCGAAATATTAATAGAAATGTATATTTGTTGCCTTATAACGATGAATCTATTAGCATGATATTTGCAAAAAAATTTGTGCACTTACCTTGGAGTGGTAGAAAAGTATCTTCACTTGTGTCTGTATCCATCTAATCCCCTGTAAGCTGCTAAAAATACAAATATTATTATACAAATGTAAAAAATTAATTTTTAAACATTTATAATGCTGAATTTTTAGTTTTACATCCCTTACAAGAATTATAATACTAATCTGAAGGATTACTATAAAAGTATCAACATTATTATTATTATTATTCAGCAATACATTGTTTAGATTTCACAAACTTGTCACTGTCACGTTATCATATTATTCATTGTAATTATATATTCGATTTATTTATATATCTTTTGTATTAAATAAATATATTCAGTTATTGTAATAATGATGTTTGTATATTTATAGTAATCCTTCAGATTAGTATTATAATTCTTGTAAGGGATGTAAAACTAAAAATTCAGCATTATAAATGTTTAAAAATTAATTTTTTACATTTGTATAATAATATTTGTATTTTTAGCAGCTTACAGGGGATTAGATGGATACAGACACAAGTGAAGATACTTTTCTACCACTCCAAGGTAATTGCACAAATTTTTTTGCAAATATCATGCTAATAGATTCATCGTTATAAGGCAACAAATATACATTTCTATTAATATTTCGGGCACTTTTCCCGGATATTTTGATCATAAGTGATCTTAATGATTTAGACCCACTCTGTAAATTTTTAGGCAGTTTCTGACTATAAAAAGACATCTTTTAGACAGTATTAGGTTACCAGAGTCCGGAGCAGAATTGCTGATTTTCACTATTTAAGGTTTAAATGGCTTACAAGAGTGTGACAGCATACATTTATGTCTTTAAAAGTATTTTTAATGAAAAGTTCGGAAAATTTTACAAAAAAAGTCATACTTATGTTTTTAGTGAAAAATGCATCCCCTGGAAGCTAAAAATTCATGAAAATGGGCATATAATGCAAAAAAGTGCTAAAATGTCAACCTTGACTCTCTGTAACTTAAAATAATGGCCCACAAAAAATCTGAAAAAATTCAGGAGAACTACTGGATACCTCTAAAACATATTCCCACAGTTATAGCAATATTTATTTTTTTCATCTTCGATGTCACAGAGAACCACCCATATATATATATATATGAGTATATGTAAAATATTACACACTCAGAGCTATTAATTATTGCTATTAATTAGTTTTATAATTTAGAGCACATTCAAATTGAATTAAAATTATTTGTTTTCCAGATCTGTTTTGTCCTTGGAGGAAGAATATTCTTTGTATTTGAAAATATACTGAAAATTTTAACATGTAATTGAGTTCGATTTGATGCCTGAAAAGAAAAGAATTATTATATTGAATAAGTTTATATGAAGTAAATTTAATATTTCTTTCATGTTTATTAGTAGTATATCATAGAAACTTCTATCTTTATATGCATGAAGAATAACAATGAAAAACATTTATAATTAAAGGTTACAAAACTAAGAATACATGAAAATGTCACACGAGTATCGCTGCAGCATTAATAAATTAAGTATACTTATGTAATTCGTATTATGCGTCGAACCTCGTAAAACCTTATAAAGACGTCAAACTTTCGAAAACCGGATACATGCCTATTTGTTATAAATAATAAATATGGAATTGCCCGGTAGAATGCGATTAGCGATTTAATTAAAATTTGTTATTGCTGGCGTAGCCGTTAGTACCCGATAGGTCGTATGCCTAATACATGCGTCGATCCTCGTAAAACCTTATAAAAGAACTATATTGGTTGGTTTAAAATTATGGAATTTAACGGTAGACACCGATAGCTGTTAGTGGACAATATAGTGAAAGGCCTTATAGAACCTTATTAATTCAATGCACACGAATACGTCAAATACTCGAAAACCCGATACATGCCTATTTGTTATAAATAATAAATACGAAATTGCCTGGTTGAACGCGATTAGCGATTTGATTAAGATTGTATTTATGGATGTCTCAGCTCATACGATCCGGTAAACGAACCGCCCATTTATTTTGTTGATCATCATATTGTACTATAAAATGTTTTTTTCTTTTGTGAGGTTTATCTTATAAAATACTATAAGCATTTATTGTATAGTATGGTATGAGGTTTTTGCACCCGGAATTCCTTATAGACTCGAATTATAAACCTACTATTAGAAAGCAAAAAAAGATATAAACATACACAGTATTTCCGTGATAAGAGCTTATTAAATTTTTTATCGGGAAATGTGTATGAACTATAATCTTTTCATAGTCATTTCTTTTATTATAGAACCCGATTAATATTTTCTTGGATGCACTTGTGTAATTCATGTAGTAAAACATCTATACAGGCTTATAATTTTTCAAACAATTTATTACGATATATGCCGATTCTGAATTCATATTGGTAAAGTGAATAGATTTCTATAAATAATTAAATGAGCATATCTCTATAAAAGCCTATAAATTTATTAGTCTCATAGAAACTGATATATCTTTTACCAGGTAAAACTTATAAAAACTAAATTTCGGAACTTGTGATTCGTAGCTGTGAGGATTTCATTATAGGTACCGATAAAAAAGAAGTCGCCCGATAGATTACTATAAAATTTTTATCGGCACCCCGATTCAATGTGCCACTATTTTATCGGATTTTATAAGGTCTTTTCAACAGGGTTGTTAAAGCTTTAAATTCAAATGATGAAAAAATATTCTAAAATGGGTGGTTGACAACTACCTACCCAACCCTGATTTTAAGAAAACAAACACCAGCCTGTTACACAAAAATAACCTTGGAAAATTTTATTCGAAAATAGTGTGATATGCGGAGAATATTTTATTAAAAAACCAGCAAATGTACACCCTCTGTTTATTAATAAATTATAAAAGTTTATAACTATTCTATCTCGCAGCTGGGAAAAAATGAGCTGTTTTTTGTAGATAAAAGACGTTTTAAACCTGCACATTTGCTGGTTTCATTCGAAAATATAGCCTGATAAGTGGAGAATATAGTATCAAAAAGCCACGAAATGTACACCCTCTGATTATCAATAATTTATAAATGCTTATGTGTAAATTTACTGGTTTTTTGATATCATATTCTCCACTGAGTAGATTATACTTCGAATGAATCCAACCAACGTACAGGTTACCTACAAAAAATGGCTCATTTTTTCCAGCAGCCAGTTAGAATAGTTATAAAAATTTATAGATTATTAATAAACAGAGGGCGTACATTTGCTGGTTTTTTTATACAATATTCTCCACGTATGAGGCTATATTTTCGAATAAAATCAGCTAATGTACAGGATTAGATTCTTTCTTTTTTTTTAATTATGTGTAGCAGGCTGATGTTTGTTAACTTAAAATTATTAATTATGTTTAAAAAAATCTCATGTAATTTTCTAAAATTTTATGTTATTATATGTTTACATGTTTTTTTTGTTATTTTGCATCGTTTAAAAGGGATAAATATAAAAAAAAGGTTTCATTGAGAATCGCTGATAAATCTATCTGGCTGCTGCTATCTACCTGTTAACATGAGTTTCATGCTGAAATTTGCAGATACTATAGAATAAACTATAAATTATCAACGTGTGAATAAAATGCCTATTTATTTTTAAAAGTGCGTTTAAAACAATGTTGGAACAACAACAATTGATGCTGCAAAACACAATCAGCCTCCTAGCAAAAATGGACGGGGTTCAACCAGAGCCATCGACATCAAATGACGAAGCTGGTAGTTCAGGAACCCAACCTACCCAACAGCGAGGCCCTCCACCGTAAAAATTTATTTACAACGCTACCATTAATGAGGTACCATATTCGGTGGGTTACCATCTGAGCAGCAAAACAAAAATATATAAATATATATATAGAAAAATACTGCAAAATGAGTCCTATATCTTTAATAACTGCAATGTTACAGTTAATAATAAGTAATTACTAAATTTTAAATGTTCTATCATAATAAATGCAAAATTTAAGAAGTTAAAATGTTTTGTAAGTACTAGTATACAAACGTTTAAAAATTATTGACAAAATATATAATTATTGTTACAAAAATTTGTTAGGGTGTCTTTGTCGTATTGATCTGGAACTTTGAAGAATGACTTATTATTTAATTTAATGTATTCGAGATTTGCATAAAATTGCGTATTTTTTTAAATAAATGTAATAATTATGTTTTTTTGTTCAGCCGGTAACCTACCAGGTATACGCAACCTCCTTAAATCCAAAACAGATAAATATTGTTTTCGTTGTTCGTAATTAATAAAAAATAAAATACATAAATCTGACCCGACTGTTATATAATCACAGATATTATTTCGTATATTGTTAACCAAAAATTGTTCTTACAGGAATGCAGATCATATGACATGGGAGGATTTAGAAAAAATGTTGGTATCGAAACTATATAAATAATTGTTCTGGATATGAATACATTTATCAATTTATATAATTGAATATATTATTTTGTAGATACCCATATGAACAGCTATACGGAGACATGCTGCATTACAAAAATTTGACTCAAATATTCAAAAATGTAAGTAACTGAAAATTAAAACTAGAATAAAATAGAGATATAAATATAATTAAATATATTTTAATTTTTTCAGAAAGTAAAATCCGAAAAAGCTTTTATTAAAAAAACGAAAAGCGAACTATATAGTATCGCAAATAAAATGTAAAGAAAAAATTAAATAAAAATATAATTGCACTACAAATTTTCTATGTATTATTTTATTTACAACCCAAAAAGCATTGCTAAAAAAAAGTGCAATGTAATTTCAATCACACTTTAGGAATTGTCACTTTATTTTATAAAAACTTACTGCAACGGAAAGTACGGAAATCAAAAAGGAATCAACAAGTCGTATGCTGAAAAATATAATACATTTATTCAAAAAAGTATTCTACATAAAGTTTAGTTTATATTTGTTAGTCCTGGCAAATCTTACATCAATAAATAAACAATACAATATTTACATTAATATTTATTTATCCGATATTACTTTCTCGGTATGTATTAAAACAGAAATTTCTCTATCTAGCTGGTTTAAAAAAAATAATACATACACCACTGTTGGTTAATTGATAAGGCAGTTAATTCTAATTAACTAACGTTTATAAATCGTAACATTAACCCTGTAACAATATACAGGCCTCATAAGAAACATAAAAAGTCATTTAACATACCTACTGTCTTTAAAAATATTTTTAAGTCCTTGTGCAATACGAATTATTTCCGGATGACGCCGATCCCTAAGGCTAGGCTGGGTGAACCTTAAGGTTCTGCAACACCTGTTTTAGAAATCGGCATCTAGGAATCCGGAGTAGTTTATCTTCCGCGTCGCGAATTCCGTGATATCGTCGCGTATTAAATTTTTTTTATTTAAATAGTGAACATAAAAGATTGTTCGTTATGTTTCCGCATCGCGAATCCGTTAACAGACTCAATCAATTAATTTTCTCTTTTCGAATTCTCATTTTTGTACTTAACTCGGGAATTCGCGTAATTACGTTAAAAATGTTTTTCCCGCGAATGATGATTATATCTAACGCGAAATTCGCTTGTTATATATATATATATGTAAAATTGATAATTCAAACTGTAACTTGAGTGCTTTTTTTAATAAATTGGAAAAAGAGCCAAGGGCCAACAAACTTAATTTCTATTGTTTTTATTTTTGCATGCATTAATTCACCCTCTCACATCCTACCTATGCAAGTCCTTTGATAAATAAAATTTAAATATATATATAATTCTTTGAAAAAATGCAACCGGAAGAACCCGCATCGGAGGTAATGGACCAATTCTCAGCAACGTTAACTTTCCGCATGAGATATTAATTTTTCTTTATTATTTAATTTCATTATAATCATAAAGCCTATTATAAATGCATGAATTTTTTTTTATGATTTGATTTTATTAAATCTTATATATTTTTCATTTTTCTTTATTATATTTTATTTTATTTAATTCTTTTGCTGCCTCAACTACAAGGCTGTATCGACGTGAATGGTTGCCATCGAGGGATCCAGTATACAAAAACCAATTAACAATTTATATTATTATTTAATGTTTGAAAAATCTTGCACCCTCCCGAAATAATTCTAAATACCAACAAAATATGTTGCATAAAATGGTACCCCTGGTGCATTTGAGGTTCTGAGAGGATAAAGTCAGTAAAGAAAAATTGAAAAAACGGACAAAATTTTTGTTTGTACCTTTTTTTTGGTTGTTGGCCTTGGTTCAATAGTTTTGATGTCATGTTTTAAATGTTTATTAATATGAGACTAACTAAACTTAGCAACTAATAAATTCATTGTAGTGAGGAGCCAGCGATTAACCGTGTCGAACTACATGCGGAAATCGGTCAAAAAAGCAACCCATATGATGCCCAGATAAGTGCTTCTAGAGGATAAGCAGATGCGACAACCTGTCAATGTACAGTCTGAAAGAATTGCTTACAGGTTAGGACAAATTTCAGGTTTAAATGGTGGGACCAATAACGTGACCGACCAAACTGTCCTAGCTTCACGCGCCCATATTCGAAGAATATTGCGCGAGAGAGCACCTGTAGCCAATCATTTGCGATTAGTGACTAGTAACATCATGAGAGAATGTTCACGTATTCCTGTAGATTCAATCATTGATAGGGCAGAAGCTGCTACGGTAATACCTAATTGGAATGTTGATACTAATTGTGTCTTCCAGAAGTACAGATTCTTCCAGTTAATTGGTCAATGCTTGCCACATACTCTATTTACAGATGCTGAAATTGCTGATATATGGTATAATTTACAAGAGTTAAATTTTAATGAGTATATTGAAATAGATGCTGCTCAAGTGAACCCGGAAATAGATGATGGTATCATTACTGAGTGGTGGCGCGTGATCGATGATGATACTCTTATTGGTTTTATGAATGTATGGGGAGTAAACCGAGTGCAAGAATCCCAAAGTGTGTGGTTTTGCTGCTATATGTGCTTTCGTTATGACACTAGGCAAAGAATCATTTACCCAGGCATGGGTAGCAAGAAGAGTGAACCTGATCAATGCAATGTCACCCTCTATAAATCATAATTAATTTTTTATTTATAAAATAAACTTGCCTTTAATTTACAAATCATTTTTTAATTATGATTTAAACTCGCCTTTAATTCACAATCTTTTTGAATAGTTTAAATTATTTTATTTGGTAATTAATTATTATCTTATTATATATTATTAATTTTATTAATATAATATTTTGAAGTTTAATTAAAAAATCAAAAATGATTTGTAAATTAAAAGTGAGTTTAAATCATAATTCAAAAATTATTTGTGAATTAAAGGCAAGTTTAATTCATAAATAAAACATGAATTAAGATCTATAGATTGGTGAAATTAATTTTTTGCAAACCTGCTTGGGAGCTACAAATTCATGGAAATGGTCATATAATGCAAAAAAGTGGTAAAATGTCAATTTTGACTCTCTGCAACTTAAAATAATGGCCCCGCAACAATCTGAAAAAATTCAAGAAAACTACTGGACACCTCTAAAACAGATTCACACAGTTATAGCAATATTCATTTTTTTTATCTTCGATTTCACAGAGAACCATCCATATATATATGATGTTATGCAAGTCTATATAATTTCTCTGTTGAAAAAACCTCATATAAAACTATAAAAAAAATTTTTTTATCGTACTTCATGTGGCTTTTGCACCCGGAGTTTGCGATAGAATGCTATACATTATTTAATACGAATCGGAAATAATAAGCTTATAACTATAGGCTTCATAATGAACACCTCATAAAATGCGATAAAAATAAACTTGTTTATAAGGTTTTATAGGAATAAACGTGTAACATAAAAGAGCATAAAATAGTTTATCGGAGTATATCGGGTACACATTTATATTTAAATATTTTGTATTTATATTTACCGGGCATTATAAGGATTTGCCACCTTTCACGTACTTATATATCAATGCTTTTTCACTCTAAAGCTTATAGTATTTTATAATGAAAAATCTGAACATGAATGAATTATCTATAGTGATATTTCAGGTAATACAAAATGATATATTCTTAACAAGTGGATTTCTATCGGGATTTTAACAGTTATTGTCTTATAGAGCATACAAAAATATAAGGTTAAATAGGGCGTTTCACAATAACGCCAAGTAACGGCTATATGACCTTACCAGCATATTTCAATATTATATAACAACTTACCTGGTATCTTTATAGGGATTTATGACGATCGACGCATGAAATGGGTGCTTGCCTAACGCATCGTACCTGGCTTTGCCAGTCAAAAAGTAACCGCTATTGAATCGCTTTCGCATTTTATGAGGTATTGCTGTATTTACTATTTACAACGAATAGGCATGTATCTGCATTACAAATAGGTAATGATTTTTCATTATTAAATTTATCGGGTTGAAAAGACATTTCACTATAAAGTCGAGCATTATTTATCCGAATCTACCGATATATTCTAATATTGTCAAGCAATCTATGTGGTTCGTTTATAGGGTTTAATCAGTATTGTCACATAAATCAGCGGTTTGATTACAGGATCTTATCGGTTACGCCCACGTAAAAAAAATTTATAAGTTTTTATAAAAATTGTATAAAATGCATTGTATACAATTTGTATAAAAAATTGGTCTTATAAAACTTTATAAAATTTTTATAAAAAGATTGGCTTTCATAAAAAATATATTTTTATTAAATTTTTAAATAAATACCACACTTTAAAGCACATTTTAAAGGAATTTACATACAAAAACGCGGTCACTTTAGGCTCAATATAAATTGAAACATTTTAAAATAGAAAAAGATAAATAATAAAGTAATTAAAAACGTTCGAGATAAGTTTTAAAATTTTTTACGGTATTTTATAGGATGGGAAAAGTTTGTGAACTTTGGGAAACGTATTGCGCAACTTGGGAAAAGTTTGTGAAAATTGGGAAAAATTTTGCAAAACTTAAATGTTAAAGTTTTGGGAATAAACATTATAACCTTAAAAACAGGACTGCAAAATTCATCAGCTGGCAGCGGTGGCGATGGGTGACTCGTACCGACGCTTCTACGCACGGAGAAGCTGTTGATCGTACCTTTAAAATCGTCTAACCTGCAACAAAAATATTACAAAAACACAAAGTATCTAATGTACTCAATCGCTAAGTTTTTAAAAATCAAGAGAAAGGAGGACTTATCTGATCAAAAGTGTAGACGGAGTTGAATCTTCAGGTCTCAATATTCCGGCTCTCCCCTCACCGAGACTGAATTTTAAATTCTCAAAATCGATAATATTCCATGCTGTCAATTGACGCACACATATATCTAGGTTAAAAGTACGACTTCCGCGACGAATTTAGTGGTAAACTGCTTGATTAAGTAAAATACGACGGCAAACGTTTCGCGCTGCACGAAGCTCACGGGAATAAGACATCAAACTGAAGTTGGTTAGATGTCAAACTGAAGTTGGCTTTTTTCTCTATCGTCAATTCATTTTATACAATTTTTATAAAAACTTTATAAATTTTTTTCACGTGGGCGCCTGTTGTTGAAGCAACCGCTAGTGAATCGTTTATCGTATTTTATATGAGGTACTGCTGTATTTTCTATTTACAACGAATAGGCATGTATCTGGATTACAAATAATTAATGATTTTTCATGATTGCAATTTATCGGGTTAATAGGAATTTCACTATAAAGTCGAGCATTATTTATCCGAATCTACCGGTATATTCTAATACTGTCAAGCAACCTATGTAGTTCGTTTATAGGGTTTAATCAGTATTGTCACATAAATGAGCGGTTTGGTATTACAATAAACACGGAATAGTCGATTACATTTTTGGCACGAAATTTATATTTCTCAAGTGGCTTTGGTGTTACTAAGAACACATAGAAATATTGGACAATTGAAATATTTTTTCTAAAAATAGGTTAATATGTTTTCATATTAGAAAAATAATGAAGTATAAACTTTATTACAAGAGAATGCTAAATAAAAATACATACCAATTCCGTAACAAATTCTGAATTATTTTAAATGTTAACATGAATCATCGAATCATATAAAAGATTAACAAAATTGGATTACTTTATTGAAAATTAAATTTAATATTTCTTTCCCTAGCGGAAATAATCATATGCGAATAATGTTTATAAATACTTAATAAAAGTTATTAGCTTTCATTAGATTTTCATAACACTTTATAAAGTGCGGATTTTGGACTGTAGTAATAGTTTAAAAAATTTGGTGATGTTTATAAGATTTTTTTAGTTGCTTTTAAAATTTGGTAAATATTTCTAAGCTTTATTAGGTTTTATTAGATTTTTGTATTTCGAAAATATCGTGAAAAACGATAAAATGACACTAATAGTAACTGTTGCATTTTCCTATATTTAACTGTTTTTAGCTGTTTCTAAGTGATGTATGCAAAAAAACAAAAGCTATTAATAAAAGATTGCTATTGGTAAATATTCATAAAAATTCTAAATACTTATTTACTGTATATAATAATTTAAAAAAGTTATTAGTAGTTATTAGCTTTTTTAAACTCGCACATTTCTTTTACTTTTGAAAAAAACCTAAAAGCTAATAAAATCTAGCAAAAGCTAAGAAGAGCTAATAAAAGTTATAAATTCTAACTAACTATTAACAGAGTCCAAAATCTGCATATTATAAATTGATTATAAAATTTATTAGCTTTTCTTAGCTCTTTCTGGAAAAATAAATTTCCGTCTGGGTTGGTGTTTATTACTAGCTCACTGTAGAAAACCACTATCTTTGCTTTCATGAAGAATAACATTGAAAAATATTTATAATTAAAGGGCACAAAATTAAGAATACCTGCAAGTGTCACTCGAGTCTGACAGTTATTTCTATAACCATTACTAAAGTAGTTAAATACATAGGAATATTGAATATTGAAATATTTGTTCTAAAAGTTCTGTTAATATTTTTTTTATTTTTAAAAAATAATGAAGAATAAACTTTTATACAAGAGTATACTAATGAAAGAATACATATAAATGCCGTTACACATTCTGAATTATTTTACAGAGTTTACTTGTCAGTCAATCGTATAATCAGTGAATCGTATAAGAATTATTATATTGGATAAGTTTATATAAAATAAATTTAATAATTCTTTGATTTTCATTAGTAGCTTTATAATAGAAAACTTTTACCTTTACTTGCATGAAGATTAACTTAAAAAATATTTATAACTAAATAATTCAAAATTAAGATTTCATGCAACTGTATCATATATATATATATATATGGGTGGTTCTCTGTGACATCGAAGATGAAAAAAATAAATATTGCTATAACTGTGGGAATATGTTTTAGAGGTATCCAGTAGTTCTCCTGAATTTTTTCAGATTTTTTCTGGGCCATTATTTTAAGTTACAGAGAGTCAAGTTGACATTTTAGCACTTTTTTGCATTATATGCCCATTTTCATGAATTTTTAGCTCCAGGGGATGCATTTTTCACTAAAAACATAAGTATGACTTTTTTGTAAAATTTTCCGAACTTTTCATTAAAAATACTTTTAAAGACATAAATGTATGCTGTCACACTCTTGTAAGCCATTAAACCTTAAATAGTGAAATCAGCAATTCTGCTCCGGACTCTGGTAACCTAATACTGTCTAAAAGATGTCTTTTTATAGTCAGAAACTGCCTAAAAATTTACAGAGTGGGTCTAAATCATTAAGATCACTTATGATCAAAATATCCGGGAAAAGTGCCCGAAATATTAATAGAAATGTATATTTGTTGCCTTATAACGATGAATCTATAGCATGATATTGCAAAAAAATTTGTGCACTTACCTTGGAGTGGTAGAAAAGTATCTCACTTGTGTCTGTATCCATCTAATCCCCTGTAAGCTGCTAAAAATACAAATATTATTATACAAATGTAAAAAATTAATTTTTAAACATTTATAATGCTGAATTTTTAGTTTTACATCCCTTACAAGAATTATAATACTAATCTGAAGGATTACTATAAAAGTATCAACATTATTATTATTATTCAGCAATACATTGTTTAGATTTCACAAACTTGTCACTGTCACGTTATCATATTATTCATTGTAATTATATATTCGATTTATTTATATATCTTTTGTATTAAATAAATATATTCAGTTATTGTAATAATGATGTTTGTATATTTATAGTAATCCTTCAGATTAGTATTATAATTCTTGTAAGGGATGTAAAACTAAAAATTCAGCATTATAAATGTTTAAAAATTAATTTTTTACATTTGTATAATAATATTTGTATTTTTAGCAGCTTACAGGGGATTAGATGGATACAGACACAAGTGAAGATACTTTTCTACCACTCCAAGGTAATTGCACAAATTTTTTTGCAAATATCATGCTAATAGATTCATCGTTATAAGGCAACAAATATACATTTCTATTAATATTTCGGGCACTTTTCCCGGATATTTTGATCATAAGTGATCTTAATGATTTAGACCCACTCTGTAAATTTTTAGGCAGTTTCTGACTATAAAAAGACATCTTTTAGACAGTATTAGGTTACCAGAGTCCGGAGCAGAATTGCTGATTTTCACTATTTAAGGTTTAAATGGCTTACAAGAGTGTGACAGCATACATTTATGTCTTTAAAAGTATTTTTAATGAAAAGTTCGGAAAATTTTACAAAAAAAGTCATACTTATGTTTTTAGTGAAAAATGCATCCCCTGGGAGCTAAAAATTCATGAAAATGGGCATATAATGCAAAAAAGTGCTAAAATGTCAACCTTGACTCTCTGTAACTTAAAATAATGGCCCACAAAAAATCTGAAAAAATTCAGGAGAACTACTGGATACCTCTAAAACATATTCCCACAGTTATAGCAATATTTATTTTTTTCATCTTCGATGTCACAGAGAACCACCCATATATATATATATGAGTATATGTAAAATATTACACACTCAGAGCTATTAATTATTGCTATTAATTAGTTTTATAATTTAGAGCACATTCAAATTGAATTAAAATTATTTGTTTTCCAGATCTGTTTTGTCCTTGGAGGAAGAATATTCTTTGTATTTGAAAATATACTGAAAATTTTAACATGTAATTGAGTTCGATTTGATGCCTGAAAAGAAAAGAATTATTATATTGAATAAGTTTATATGAAGTAAATTTAATATTTCTTTCATGTTTATTAGTAGTATATCATAGAAACTTCTATCTTTATATGCATGAAGAATAACAATGAAAAACATTTATAATTAAAGGTTACAAAACTAAGAATACATGAAAATGTCACACGAGTATCGCTGCAGCATTAATAAATTAAGTATACTTATGTAATTCGTATTATGCGTCGAACCTCGTAAAACCTTATAAAGACGTCAAACTTTCGAAAACCGGATACATGCCTATTTGTTATAAATAATAAATATGGAATTGCCCGGTAGAATGCGATTAGCGATTTAATTAAAATTTGTTATTGCTGGCGTAGCCGTTAGTACCCGATAGGTCGTATGCCTAATACATGCGTCGATCCTCGTAAAACCTTATAAAAGAACTATATTGGTTGGTTTAAAATTATGGAATTTAACGGTAGACACCGATAGCTGTTAGTGGACAATATAGTGAAAGGCCTTATAGAACCTTATTAATTCAATGCACACGAATACGTCAAATACTCGAAAACCCGATACATGCCTATTTGTTATAAATAATAAATACGAAATTGCCTGGTTGAACGCGATTAGCGATTTGATTAAGATTGTATTTATGGATGTCTCAGCTCATACGATCCGGTAAACGAACCGCCCATTTATTTTGTTGATCATCATATTGTACTATAAAATGTTTTTTTCTTTTGTGAGGTTTATCTTATAAAATACTATAAGCATTTATTGTATAGTATGGTATGAGGTTTTTGCACCCGGAATTCCTTATAGACTCGAATTATAAACCTACTATTAGAAAGCAAAAAAAGATATAAACATACACAGTATTTCCGTGATAAGAGCTTATTAAATTTTTTATCGGGAAATGTGTATGAACTATAATCTTTTCATAGTCATTTCTTTTATTATAGAACCCGATTAATATTTTCTTGGATGCACTTGTGTAATTCATGTAGTAAAACATCTATACAGGCTTATAATTTTTCAAACAATTTATTACGATATATGCCGATTCTGAATTCATATTGGTAAAGTGAATAGATTTCTATAAATAATTAAATGAGCATATCTCTATAAAAGCCTATAAATTTATTAGTCTCATAGAAACTGATATATCTTTTACCAGGTAAAACTTATAAAAACTAAATTTCGGAACTTGTGATTCGTAGCTGTGAGGATTTCATTATAGGTACCGATAAAAAAGAAGTCGCCCGATAGATTACTATAAAATTTTTATCGGCACCCCGATTCAATGTGCCACTATTTTATCGGATTTTATAAGGTCTTTTCAACAGGGTTGTTAAAGCTTTAAATTCAAATGATGAAAAAATATTCTAAAATGGGTGGTTGACAACTACCTACCCAACCCTGATTTTAAGAAAACAAACACCAGCCTGTTACACAAAAATAACCTTGGAAAATTTTATTCGAAAATAGTGTGATATGCGGAGAATATTTTATTAAAAAACCAGCAAATGTACACCCTCTGTTTATTAATAAATTATAAAAGTTTATAACTATTCTATCTCGCAGCTGGGAAAAAATGAGCTGTTTTTTGTAGATAAAAGACGTTTTAAACCTGCACATTTGCTGGTTTCATTCGAAAATATAGCCTGATAAGTGGAGAATATAGTATCAAAAAGCCACGAAATGTACACCCTCTGATTATCAATAATTTATAAATGCTTATGTGTAAATTTACTGGTTTTTTGATATCATATTCTCCACTGAGTAGATTATACTTCGAATGAATCCAACCAACGTACAGGTTACCTACAAAAAATGGCTCATTTTTTCCAGCAGCCAGTTAGAATAGTTATAAAAATTTATAGATTATTAATAAACAGAGGGCGTACATTTGCTGGTTATTTTCAATTTTTTCATAAAAACCAGGTACAAATGGTAATTTTACTGTACCTAAAGATTTTTTATTTTTATTATTTTGGTTCACTGTATTATTACTATTACTATATTTAATTTTATGCAACCTCTTTTTAACGTTATGATTAATAAATTTCATCGGATAATTGTTATCATATAAAAATTGTTTAACAATTTGAAGGTTGGATTTGTGATACTTTTTGTGAGATAATAAAGTAGCTTTATCTACCAAAGCATACACCATAGCGCTCTTTTGCTGTATTGTATGACTCGATTCAAAGTTCAAAAATCTACCTGAAAAAGTCTCTTTTCTATACCAATTTGTAATTATTTTATTTGTATTATGTCTAATTAATGATATTTCCAAGAAGTTAATAGTACCATTTATTTCTTTTTCATGCGTGAATTGTAATCTACTATGATAGCTATTGAAAATATTAAGCACTGTATCTAATTTATCTTCAGGTATACACATAATAGTGTCATCAACATAGCGAAAATAAAATAATGGTTGAAAATCTAATTTATTGATGCACTCCTCTTCCAAGTCGGTCATCACTAAATCAGCAAATTGAGGACTTACTGGTGATCCCATTGGGCTGCCAAAAATTTGTTGGTGATATTTACCCTCCCATTTAAAAAACGTATTATACATTAAAAATGTTACAGCATTAATTATTTCTGACAGTGGTATGTTATATTTTTTTGATATCAAATGATAACGTTTTTCAATGCTTTTTATTAGAAGTTCAGCTGGTATATTAGTAAACAGTGAGACCACGTCTAAGGAAACTAAAATATATCCCGAAGGTATGTCACAGTTTGACAGTTTCATAATTAAATCTTGACTATTTTTGACGTAAGGTTTTGGTTTACTTATACTATTGCTGATTATTTTATCTATAATTTTTGACAATTTATAAGTCGGACTTCCAATGCATGATATTATTGGCCTTAACGGTATGTCTTTTTTATGAACTTTAGGTAAACCATAAATTTTTGGGAGCACTGTATTGGTTTGTGTTAATTCATTTTTATGGTATTTTTTGTCTAAAAATCCTAAATCATTCCATTTTGTTAGAATATTTTGTGTACTTTTTTGCAATTTGATAAGTGGATTTTTATTTTTGGCTACCTGTTTGTAAGTGTTTGTGTCCGAAATAAGATTTTGCATTTTTGTTTTGTACGTTATAATATCAATTGCTACTGTGACATTACCTTTATCAGCCATGGTAAAAAATACATTATTATTTTTTAAAAACAACCTTGTTTCACTCAACCTCTGTGCAAAAAGTCTATCTTCATATTTAATATGTGTAGTTTTTTTAAAACTATTTTCCATACATTTGGTAACATTTCTTCTTATACAATTCTTAGTTTCAATATCAATTTCACTGTATTCAAACAATTGTTCAATGTTTTTAATAATATCTATTATATTGCATTTATTAAGATTATTAGTTTTACTAAATTTTTGTCCCAATGAAACTGTGTCTATTATATCTGTAGGTATCTCTAAATTAGTTAAATTAACGAACCATTTATTTTTATTAGTATTAAGTTTAAGAACTTTAGAACAATTGTTTGAGTTTTCCATATGTTTTTTACCCCTGTTTCCATTCTTACATTGTAATAATCTGTCGAATTTAATTTTACATTTTTGATTCAGAATTTGTTTAAAATTATTTATATTATTAGTCTGCCAATTATCAAATTCTTCTACAACTTGTAAAGGAAGTAATTTATTAATGTATGCAATAAAATTGTTAAGTTTATTCTTTAAAAAAGATATGTGAATATTGATATCTTGTATTTCAATGTTTAAAACTCTACTTTGAAGAGTGCAAATACTATTTCTCATTTTTGTTTTTGCTGTATGACTAATGAAAGTTATGCGTTTTAAATTATTAAAAATATTGTACAAATGTTTAGGTATGATGTCAAACCGTCTACATTTTAATAAGGATATCCTCTGTGACTCCGCCTTACTCAATTTCTTTCGCAAATCCGTAATTTTCTTCATGTGTGTAATGTGTAGTCCAAACGTATTCGTAATATAATTATAGAAAGTCATGTATTGACCTTCACCTTCGTTGGTATAGAGCATTGTAGTAGGATACGATTTTCAATCAAAATCCGAGTATATATACAGATATTTCTTTATCATCCACGCATAATTGATTTTGAGGAAATAATTACAAATTGGTATAGAAAAGAGACTTTTTCAGGTAGATTTTTGAACTTTGAATCGAGTCATACAATACAGCAAAAGAGCGCTATGGTGTATACTTTGGTAGATAAAGCTACTTTATTATCTCACAAAAAGTATCACAAATCCAACCTTCAAATTGTTAAACAATTTTTATATGATAACAATTATCCGATGAAATTTATTAATCATAACGTTAAAAAGAGGTTGGATAAAATTAAATATAGTAATAGTAATAATACAGTGAACCAAAATAATAAAAATAAAAAATATTTAGGTACAGTAAAATTACCATTTGTACCTGGTTTTTATGAAAAAATTGAAAATACAATAAAACAACATCATTTTAGACCTGTACCTACGATTTGTAACAATCTTAATAATATCATTGTGAGGGGGAAAGAAAAATCAGAAAAGAGCCTACAGACTAATGTTGTTTATAAAATTCCATGTAAAGATTGCAATGCGTGTTATGTTGGAGAAACAAAAAGACAATTACAGTGCAGAATTAACGAACATAAGTTAAATACCAAAAAGAAAGATTCACAATTTGTTATTAATGACCATGTAGCTTCTTTTAATCATTCTTTTAACTTTGACGATATCTCAATTTTAGATAGAGAAAGTATTTGGAATAAAAGATTAATATCTGAAATGGTACATATTAAATTAGAAAAAAATGCAATAAATGTTAAAGATGACACACGAAAACTTAGTCAACATTACAATGGTATTATTAGCAGATTTATCCACAATTGTATTAGATCTTCTAGATCACTAGATTTTAAAGATAAACGATGCTTCGTTTTTTTCATTGATTTTGCAGTGTATAGTACGTTTAACCTGAGAAGTTCTTGAGGATGCCCATCACGTAATATTTCTGGACTTGTAGTTTTTTGAACTTCTGCTAATACTTCTACTGCATTCATAAATTTTATTTTATTCAACCATTTTTTACGTTCTTCGCCTCTAAGAGGTTTAAACATTTGCGCATAAGAGATATCTTTATGTACATATTTTAATTCATGGTCACTTGCTACGTGAACACATGAAACAGGATTGCTTAAATGATCAATGCGGAACCTATATCTTTGTTGGTGTTCAGCAGATCTGCATTTAGCATATGCAACAATATCTTGTTCATTTATGCGTACTTTTCCATAAAACCGTAGGCTACATGTGCACCGTAATGTATGAAGCATTATTTTTTCTATAGAAACTCTTATTTTACCTTCGTCAATAATTCCTAATTCATCTTTAAAATATGTACAAGGAGCTTGTACAGTCCCAATATCCACGGTGAATACTTTTATTGCCATTTTCTTTGTGGCATTTCTTTTCAGGTTTTTGTTTACTTTTGATCTATTTATTTTTGTATTATCGCTTTGTACATCAGTAGACGTGGATGAACATTCAGTATCGGAAGAGAAGTTGTACACATTCTGTTGATGTTTACTTATTTTATTTTTATCAGAATATTTATTTTTTCGTCTTGACCCATTACTTTTACTCATGCAACATGAAACAGAGCTTGAATTAGTTCCTTCCTCTGGATTACATGATTCTTTACACGTATCATTTTTTCTTTCTTTCAATGTTTTCTTCGTTTTAATGAATCTGTACGAGTCAGTTTGACTCATCTGATCGAAAAAGAATATAGTTTTTCGTGTAAATTCTTATTGGTCGACTTTTTTATATGTTTATATTGACTATTTTTTGTTATTCTATTCGGTGTGGTGTGTTCTTCATTGAAATAAGAGTCAACTATAGAACTTTCTATAACATTTTTCATATCGTTATTGCCATTGACTTTACTTATTTTTTCAATGTATTCTACAGCTAATGGCAACATATTATCTTCGGTAGCTGTTGTTTCTATAATTTCATCATTATTTAAGATTTCTGCAACGATATCATCTTTTGCAGATACATTTTCTACATTATTCGGTGTATTACCTAATTTGAATAATATTACCCAATAGCCACTTCGTTGTTCACCTAAGAACATTAAATTTAATTTAGAGACACAATCGTCTAAACATAAGTCTTGAACTTTCACTAAATTATTATTTTCATTTCGAAACACAGTCACTGCAACTTTATATATTCGCACGAATACACTAATTTCGTAATCAGTACCGTAAGTACCAATTTGACCCATTTCTTTTTTATATTCCGTAGGGTTATTATATATCTTTTCTTGGCAAGTTGCAGTTAGTAATTCTGCTTCACTTTTCCAATTTGAAGTAACACAATCTACTATGCTACTTCTAATAACCGAATGTAAATTTTCATCGTTGTACAGACAGTGTGCCATACATCGGAATAAGCAGTTGCCATCACCTTTCACATCTGTAACAGAATATGAATTTTGTCCCTCTTTGATGATGGAATTATTTAATTTTTCTTTTTTAAGAAATACTTCATTAATTTTCGATTTATTATTAGGCATAATTTTAATGGCAGCGGTCGCTGCTTCATTAGCCAGTATTTCGACCTTTTTATCGATTTTTTTTGAATTTATTTCTTCCGCATTACATTCGTCATTTTTTTGATAAATTGTTTTATTTGCATCAGTTTCACTTTTATCACATTTTTGTGATTTTTTGCCATATTTTATGGCATCGGCATAGGAAACTATACCATTCGTCGCAGTACAATTTTCGCAACCTACCTTATCTTTGGTTTCCTTTTTTTCTAACGCAGAGGTCACAAACGATCGCAAGGGGGAATTAGGATTACTCCATAAATATTTTAAATTGTTCCTCAGTTGTCGATCGCACCTAACCTTACACGCTTTTGCAATCTAAAAACAGTTACAGATATGCTACTTTATGGTATTATAATTCGTTTATTGTGTATGTAAGGTGTTTCCGAATAAAGGTATCAAAAAAGTATTTTCTTTTTTATAATGTTTCGGTGATCAATATCACTCCCTACAGAGTGTGCTATGAAAACATATATACCTATAAACTATCGCGAAAAGAAAAGAAACTTTTGCGTCTACATTGTTGTTTTACGGTAGTTTTACGGGTGTTAACTTAATGATGCACATTTAAGGAAAAACTAATCATGAATAAAATTATTATTTTACTCTATATCCTGTACACATATGTACATCGGTATGTACATTAATGTTTTAAACCAATTGTAATTAATAATTTAATTATTATTATTAATATATTAATTAATATATTAATTATTAATAATTAATTAATATAATTAGTTTCAAATATCCCGGAATGTCCATAAATTCCACAATTAGTGCATATCCCGATATACCTTACAAATTTTAGGAATTCACAAAAAATTCAGTTTTAATGAAAATATCATGAAATCCCCGATGAATCGGGTAATTAGTGCAAATATACCGAAATATTACAAGAATTTCCGAATTTCCTACAAAAAATCCCATAATTACTGCAAACATCCCGAAATTCCTTAACAATTCCCCAAGTTCATAAAAAATCCAGTAATTAATGAAATTATCCCAAATTTACAAAAAATCTCGTAATCAGTTCAATTATCGAAGAATTCCCAAAAAAATTTCGTAATTAGTGTAACTTTCCCGAAATACGTTAAGAATTCCCGTAATTTCCTAAAAATCCAGTAATTAATGCAAAAATTCTGAAATTCCCGAAAAATCTCGTATTTAGTGCAAATATCCCGAAATGCCTTATAAATTTCCAGAATTCCCAAAAAATACAGTAATTAATGAAAAATTCCCGGAATTCCCAAAAAATCCAGTAATTAATGTAAGGAATTCCCGAAAAAGCCGTAATTGTTGCAATGTCCCAAAATATCTCAGAAATTTCGGATTTCCTAAAAAAAATCCCATTATTAGTGCAAATATCCTGAAATACCCTAAAAATCCCGTAAATAATACAAATAACTCGAAATACATTATTAGTATCACTACATACTTTTTACTGACAATACGGCGGTTACGGCGCCAGCGGTGGAGAAGTTTTTTTAATAATTAGAGAGATTAATAATTGCTAATATTTTTAATCATAATTAAAAACTTTTTTAGAAACTCATTTTGAGAGTCCATTCATTTACATAAAAAATTACATTTCACAAATTATTACAAAAAAAGCTAAATTATGTGAAAATAGTTCAATAATTCTGTAAATTAAAATTTACATTTTTTGCGATTCTGTACATTTAAGATAAATTTTCTTTGTAATATTTACATTATTTACTAGAGTTAGTAAAAAGAGTTTATTTAAAGTTGTGGATAATAATACTAAAAACTAAAGGTATGCGTTTTCTAGAGAAAATCTAACTTGGCTGTGAAGAATAGCAGACGGCTGTCCACCGTCGTATCAATTTTTCTATACAAAATGTGCCTTTAATTTTCCTTCTTTATACCATTTTATACGTGGGAAAACATAATTTTCTTTAATTTTACTGTCTTGAATAATCTAAAAATTACAAAGAAAATTATTCCTAGTTTTCGAGGGCGCTGACGGGGTATGGAACACACTTAAGGAAAGTCCGTAGCGATAATTCACAACTCCGACACCCAAAAATTTGCAAGCAGTGGTGGCGCTGCCGTTAGGTAGGTTGAGTTCCTATTCGACAATAATTATGGACAATTAAGGAAAATAGAGTTTTTACCCCACAAAATCAAAGTTGAGCGCTATAACTATTAATTACTGTATAATAATGATTAATTACATATTACTTTGCTCATCGAAAAGTCAGTATTTTAGACGAATAGTTGTAAGTACGAAGTGACTTTGGTATGTGTTCCCAGCATTGGTTCGATAATAGCTATGACGCTCAACTTTATTTTTCTGTGATAAAAACTCTAATTTTCTTTAATTGCCCATAATTATTGTCGAATACGAACTCAGCCTACCTGACTATAGCACCACTTCTGCTCGAAAATTGTCGAGTTGTGATATATTAACCTATACTCTACGGACTCCTCTTAATTACCATATTTAATAGTTACTGCTACAATTTCAATCTAATCGATAAAGTGGTTCCTGAAAAATCCTTAGTTTGTATATTGTAAAAAATCGCGGTAGAGTTTCATTATTAATTAACCCTTTAGCAATCACGGAACAGCATTTTCAACTTCAAATTCGAATTGATACGAAGCACAATAAATTAAAAAAAAATTGATCATTCGAATGGTGAGGGTTAAAATTAAAAAAAAAAAAAAGAATTATCTTAATGACTTCCTGTACTCTAAAAATTTTATTATAAGTCTATAACTGGCCTAGCTGACCTCCATGATGACTGAGGTTTAATTTCATGTGATCCTGTATTTAAATAATTTTGTAACTAAGAAAAATAGCGGCTGTGACATAAAATTTTTATTTTTATCTTGAATAATTTTTTTTTAATATTATTGATTTGGATGAAAAATATGTAAGAGCAAAAATGTCTTAGAATTAACCAATGAATACTCGCAAATTCTGAAAAATTTGGTTAATTTTAAGACATTCGCGCACTTACAAATTTTTCATTTAAGTCAATAGTTTTAAAAAAATTACTCACAAATTTAAAATAAAAATTTTATGTCACAGTCGCCATTTTGCTTAGTTTCAGAATTACTTAAAGACATGGAACTATATAAAATTAAACCTCGGATATCGTGGACGCCAATTAAGCCAGTTATAGACTTATAAAAAAATGTATGGAGTACAATAATTGGTAAACAAAAATGAATATTTCATCACATTTTTATTTTGTATTTATTTGAGGTTAGAAATTCATGTTAGAAATTCATTTTTTTTAATTTTAACCCTTACCATCTAGAGGAGCAACCATAAAACGTAGGGTACAGTGGTATTCAAATTTTTTTTGCTCGCATTTAAATTTGAAAAATGTGCGTTAATATATGATAATACAATATAACCGACGCGACAATAAAACCGACACACCTTGACCGATCACGAAAGTTAAGCAGCATTTGCTGGTGCAGTACTTGGATGAATTACCCGTTCTCGTGCGGATTTCGGGATCGGTTAGATGCCTTTTTACATGCTTGACAATGTAAGCGAGAGGTATGGAACATTCGGTTTCGATGTTTGGATCTATGCAATGTAACCTAAACATCCAAAAAGAACATTTCAATACACCGGCCGTCTCGGTGAAGGTTTTCTTATAATTATAGGTTTTCCCTTCCTCACAGACATAACCCCAGGCGAATGCGAGACTAAGGGGTTATTTGCGGAGGGGTAAACTCCAGCACTAAGGTGGTGGGTGAACGCCATATAATCCCAAAGAGGGTAAATGGCTAGAATTGCCAAATAAGGGCACAAAAATGAATAAAAAATAACAATACAATATAACTATAATACAATTACATTAGCTACAAAATTTTAAATAAAAGCGAATAATAATACAATTTTTGTAAACAATTCTTTAATCAGTTTGAAAAGTTAATATTGATTATTTTCTTTCCAAATTTAATTCAGGATCCTCCTTAATAGAAAAATTTTTGGGAAGAAAAAGTAATGGTGAACAATTTTTCAAAGTAATGTATCATTTTTCCTATCTATAATCGAGAATTTCGAAAATTGAAAATCTCGATTTCCATGAGCGAATGTTGCTGAACGAAAAAGTACATAAAAAATAAAAGCGTTAACGACAGCGAGCCTAACGCGCTTTCATTATCTAATGTTAATACATTAGAACAAATAAAAATAAAAAGCTTTCTCGACTCTCGCTCAGGGCGCCACGTTAATTATAAGCGCAAGAGCGCTTCTTATAGAAATATGTATATATAGTTTATAAATAAATTAGTATTATCTAGCAGTATCACGGATTTAATTCAAGAAATTGAAACGTATTAAAAAAGAAAATTATGTTTTACTCTTTTGTAATACCTTTATTCGGAAAGATCAATATATTTATTCACCTTACATACTTTAAAATACATTCGACTGTAATAGAAATTTGGAAAGTAATGTAACAATCGAAAAATAGCGCAATTTGGAGAAGACAAAGTAATATAATCTAATCATAAAATAACAAATATTTGCATTACTGTACATTTCATAAACATCAATTTACGTCTGCCACGCTATCAATTCTTAATGTATGTGAGTGAAAAATAGTATACGATAGGAAAAATAGTATACGATACATAGGTGACTCCCACACAGGAATGACCTATTTTGAGCACTTGTATTAGTAATGTACTATTGCCGAACTCAGTGTGCAAAATTCGAATTTGCGCATGCATTTTTTTCTATACTACCTCGGGAATACTTGACTTACTAGTACGGGAGTGCACTAATTCACTCAGCCTCCATTAATCTTATTTTAGCACAGTATATTTAGTCCAGGTAAATTGAACTTTTAACAAAAAATTTTAGGAGGGAGTTTTATTATTGGAAATTGTAGCGGAGGGTGTCAGGATATATTGGGGTATATGTTTGCGGTCAGTTGCAAGTGATGGAACATCGTTTAACCTTTAGAGGACGGGAATTTTCTGGTACAAAAAAGCTTATTTTTTCAATAAAATTAATGTCTAACACATCGGATCACTTTTAACCTTTAGAGAACGGGGATTTGGGTTTACTGTTTTCTCTCACTTTTCTATAGAAATCGAGTTTTTGTGATGTCTCACATCCCAAACCAATACATGTAAAGGATCGATCATGGGCATGGCCCGTATATCCTCTCCTATTAAAAAATGTAAAGAATAATTAATTATAAGCCTTTAAGGAGATGTCGGACCCAGAAAATGATCATTTTGTACTTTTTTTATAAACAAATGAATAAAGGTTTTAAAAACGCGGAACGTCAAGCCCTTATGCATGTTTTAAATAAATAATATACCTAAATTTTACCACATTTTTAAATCCTTAAGGGGATGTCGGACCCGTAGCCTCCATCAAAAGCCGCGAGATCGAGCGGCTTTTGATGGAGGCTATAGCTCCGACATCCCCTTAATTTGATCACGATGTTTGGGTTATGCTTTTTTTTAATAATAATCACTGACCAAACATAATATACTCAATTATTATTTAAAAAATGTTTTTTCATTAAAAAATCAATTAAAAAATATGAATTTTTTCAGATTTTTAATGCATGGGTTGGAAGGTGTCAATTCCTGTAATTTGGGTCCAACATCCCGTTAAATTATTTACAAAGCTGGCACTGTTACGTTCGATTTGATTTATTAGTTTTTTGCAATAAACAAAAAACTATCAATATCAGCGATTTTTTTAATTTTATATAATTCAACAATTATTATACCTAAATACTTTTAAAATAGCAATTATTAAAGGCTCTTTGTTGATTTAAAAACAGGCTAAAATTTTATCCCCATATATCTGGTAGTTTTTGAACAACTCTATTAATTATGTTAAAATACGTTTCCGGAAAATCCAATTTCTATACCGTATAGGCATCCCACTGTTTCGGCTCGTTTTACTCTTTCAGTATTGAACTACAACGTACTGTAAATAAAAAGTTGATTCTTATCCACAATTTGTTCAAAAGTGACCTTGAAAATAGAGATCATCTCATCAATTTAAAAATCTGGATAATTTAATATCGTTTAAGGGGGTGTCATACTCAATTAAAAATTCAAATTTCGCACCACAAAATAGAAGACTAAAAAACAACTGATTTACTTGTAGCAATTAATAAAAACAAATTTACGCACAGAAAATTGTAGAAAAAAAAAACAAAAATAATAACCAGAAGCACTTTTCTGAACTAAAATTTTCCGCTCTTTCCGATTCTGAAGTCGGAATTTGAAAATTTCCATTGAAAAATTTAAAAATGTCGGTTTAAATTTGGTGAAAAATCAGAAATACATTTTTCAACATTTTGACATGCTTGTTTATAATAAAACGGTTTAACAAAGATCGTGAGACGGATTCATGTTGCAAATGATATTATTATTAAAACATTTGATGTTTGCGAATTTTTCCGAAAAATTTTCCAAGATGGCGTCCGTGACATCATGAAATAATCGGAAACTTCTTATTTTTTTAAAAAATTAGAAGTTTCCGATTATTTCATGATGTCCCGGACGCCATCTTGGAAAATTTTTCGGAAAAATCCGCAAACATCAAATGTTTTAATAATAATATCATTTGCAACATGAATCCGTCTCACGATCTTTGTTAAACCGGTTTATTATAAACAAGCATGTCAAAATGTTGTATTTCTGATTTTTCACCAAATTTAAACCGACATTTTTAAATTTTCCAATGGAAATTTTCAAATTCCGACTTCAGAATCGGAAAGAGCGGAAAATTTTAGTTCAGAAAAGTGCTTCTGGTTATTATTTTTGTTTTTTTTCGACAATTTTCTAGGCAAAAAACCAATCGACTATAAAATGTCCGCTTACGAAGAAATGGGTTAATATCGAAACGTCTTTTTACATAATAAATAGAATTATAATGGTATCTTGTTAAGTCAACAGAGACTTTTGATCATTCGTATATTAAACGTATTCAGAAGCAATAAGGTATTAAATTATACAAAATTGAAAAAATTGCTAATATTGATAGTTATTTGTTTATTGCAATAAAACTAATAATTTAAATTGAACGTAAAAGCGATATTTAATACAAAGTTAAAAAATAAGTATTCTTTACCTTTATCCATAAAAGTAACGGTTCGAAAGTTTTTTCTCGCGCACTATCATGAATTATTTAAACAATGATCCTGACACCCTCCTCTACAACAACCAATAATAAAACTCCCTATTAAAATTCTTGTTCAAGACGACTCTTTTTGAGTCTAATTTGCCCTATAGGAAGCTGATTACGGTAATATCACTAATTATAATCAATATTTAAAATTGTTATCAAATAATTAATTGTTAACAATATTAAAAATTTGTATGCAATTGTTATAAAAAAATATGTAAGCCTGCAAAAATACTATACATAAAATTTAATGTATAAATATACAGGTTAAGTTATATCAATTAGTTGATGTAGTTACATAATTTTACATATAATTCAAAATAGGAACATGCTGACAGCTTTAAAAAATCATCTCTATTGTTTTACATCTATATATACATACATACACATGTATATATATGGGAGATTCCATGTGAAGTGATCCAGTTAAAAAATAGAATTTTGTTTTAATGTATGGAATCAGTAAAAAACTACTTGAATAGAGTGTAGCTAAATTTTTAGACCTGAATTTCAATTAGTACCAGAGTTGTAGCCAATCAAAAAATCGAATTTTTTGAAAAAATTGACTTTTTGGCCATTTTTATCACTTAATAACTCAAAATCTAACAACTTTTTCTTATATACATTAAATTTGAAAAAGTTTATTAACTTCAAGAAGAATCAGTTCAAATATTTCATTTATTTTATTTTAAAACTTTGAATATAGTTATAATCAATAAAAACCTTTATAGTAAAAAAAAGGGTTGTACGATCAAAAATATTTTATCCATCCAAAAATCTAATTCATCGATGATTAATTACCTTCAAAATAATGCAAAGTTTGAGTGCGGCAGAGCATTTCAGACAAAGTTATGGTGTTTTTAGTCAAATTTCATAAAAAAAGAGAGCGAATGCATTTTATGAAAAATACAGAGTAACCGTATACTTGCATTCAAACAATATGGCACTATTATTCCTCAATATTACTAAAATATACTATTTATTGTTAGTCACTGATAAATTTTAATCTCTAAGTTGCTTACAAACACAAAACAGTAGGTATAAGCAGTTATACCTGCTATATAATTGGATAAATACCTGAAACTTATTTTTATAATTCCAATAAATCCAATTATATAACAGGTATAACTAAAAGTATCAGACTTAAATAACAACTAAATAAAAGTTTCAGTAACTTACAATAAATAGTATATTTTAGTAATATTGAGGAATAATAGTGCCATATTGTTTGAATGCAAGTATACGGTTAGTCTGTTTTTTTCATAAAATGCATTTGCTCTCTTTTTTTAAGAAATTTGCCTAAAAACACCATAACTTTGTCTGAAATGCTCTGCCGCACTCAAACTTTGCATTATTTTGAAGGTAATTAATCATCGATGAATTAGATTTTTGGATGGATAAAATATTTTTGATCGTACAACCCTTTTTTTTACTATAAAGGTTTTTATTGATTATAACTATATTCAAAGTTTTAAAATAAAATAAATGAAATATATGAACTGATTCTTCTTGAAGTTAATAAACTTTTTCAAATTTAATGTACATAAGAAAAAGTTGTTAGATTTTGAGTTATTAAGTGATAAAAATGGCCAAAAAGTCAATTTTTTCAAAAATTCGATTTTTTGATTGGCTACAACTCTGGTACTAATTGAAATTCAGGTCTAAAAATTTAGCTACACTCTATTCAAGTAGTTTTTTACTGATTCCATACATTAAAACAAAATTCTATTTTTTAACTGGATCACTTCACATGGAATCTCCCATATATATACTAGGAGGGCTTCGCCCCCCTGCGCGCTTCGCGCGCCAACCCCCTATTTTTAATTCGAAAAAGGTTTTTCGTAATTAATTTATTTAAAATAATGTTTTAAATTGTATTATTTTTTTACTACCATGGACACCTTAAAAATTAAACAGATTCACACAACACCTTGAAGGTATTGCTATAGTTATTATAATTTATAAATAAAAGTTTACCAAAATTTAGAGTAATAAAATCAGAATAAAAATAATAAAAAAAATAGAGACATATTAAATGTTAACTGTAAATTTTAAACTATATGAATTCTTATAAAGCTTAAATTTATATTTTAATAATTATAAATGTTAATGAAAAATTAACTTACCAAAAATAGTAAAGTACATATACTTACTAAATTGTAGTATTTTAGTTAACAACTTATTAAAATTTTGGATTATTTTTTTTTTTATGTTATTTAACGTCGCTCTATTTATGCTGCCAGGGCTAATCAGCGACGGAGGTGAACGGTGTGTCTGTAAACAAAGCACATGTAGTTGAAACAGTGGTGCTTGTGTCCATCGGAAGATATCATCGGTCACTGTAATTAGTCTAATAATTACAGTTTCCTGTCCTCCCGATGGAACCACCGCGATCCTCTTTACATCTTCGCGTCCCTAACGTTCACTATAGTTCAGATGCCCGTGCCTCTCATGCACTGACAAAGTGACAAGTGCACGAAACGCACGCGCACCTGAACTAGCGTCACATTATAGTGGCACGCCGAGCCACTGAGTCGCGGTGTTCGAAAAATGCACATGAAAAAATTTTCAGAGGTACACGTCTGGGTTCGAACCCACGACCCTCGGTGTGAGAGTCGAGAGCTCTACCCATGAACCACCGCGGCTCTTCTTTGGATTATTTGAAACGGTTATAAATAGAACTTCACCTCCTAAAATTAATTTATTTAATGACGAACGATCATCGCCAAAAGTTCTATGTCATTAATATTTTGTACTTTTAGAGTAATAAAACTTTCTTCTTAATTAAATTAATTTTTGTATTAGTTTTAAAGAATTATTTATAAAATTTTAGCGCTATATAAATAAAAACCTGTTTCTTCCATTTCTCTCGTGATTCGTAATTTGCACCCTCTTTCAAAATTTACGTTTTAATCCACAATTATATCCAATTTATTTTTCCCTTTAGTTACAGACCCCATATATTTATTTTAATTATTATAAACAAAGGCATTCCTTAAATAACCTTTTGTTTCTAATAAATACATATTTGTTTATTTAAAATATTTTTTTATATAAATATACGTAATCTACACACTTATATATCCATACAATTTTGAAATATTAATTTAAAAAATATTTAAATTAAATGCTCCTAAATTAATAGTTTTTGAAAATCTATTCAAATGTAATTCGTATTTTATATTGCCACTGTTAAAATTTGAATTTTCTTTTGCCTATACTGTTTATAATAGAATTATCTTAAAAATGCAAGAATTAATATATTTAATTTTTAACCCATTGTATATATCATATGGATATTTGGAAAAGTGTATGTTATACTTGATTAATATTTATTTCATCTTCAAACAATTTTGCATTTATATTTAAAGCATTACATTGAATTTTAGATCCGTTATTATTATTGAGTATACGTTTAAAAATTTTATGAGTTTTATCAAGAATGAGTAAACAAATACACATTCTTTCAAATTATGTTCACAACTTTTATTTGCGCACGGAAAAAATACATATATTATGTATTCTTGAAAAAACAATTTTAAAATATATATATATATATTATGTAAATATTCCGCCGCACGCACACACACCCACATACATACATACATATATATATACATATATATGGGCTATTTCACGTCAAGTGGTACGATGAAAATTTTAAATTACTCCAAAATTTGAGAACAGGCTGGAAACATCTTCCAGAACATACAAAAAAAATTTAAGTGTTAAAAATAATTTGCTTAAGAGTTATTCGACCATGAAAAGTGGAAATTTTTCAATTTTATAGAAAAACTTCTATTTCCAAAGCCATTTATCTCAAAATCTATTGATTTTTTTGAAAAAACATTACAAACAACTTTTGTTTAAATTAATCTTTAGAACTTATCTATCCTGGTTACATTTCTTAATTTTGAAATCTCAAAGAGATAGAACACCCGGACATATTAAATATCAAAAAAAGGCTACCACACCATAATCGATTTTAATCTAACACCTCTCAAAAGTTCACATTTTTCGCGAGCTTTCGAATGGCTTGGGTTAGCTTATTGGCCAAGACCGCTGTTGTAAGTTATGCCTCATAAACCTCATAAAATCACTAATTTTCACGTATTTTAGGACATAACTTACACCAAAGGTTTAATATATATAATATATATATATATATGTGGTAATGAACAATTAACTTACCAAAAATAGTAAAGTGCATATACATAATTGTAGTATTTAGTAAAAACCTATTAAAATTTAGATTACTTTAATCGGATCTAAATAGAACTTTACCTCCTAAAATTAATTTATTTAAGTCATCGCCAAGAGTTCTATATGTCATTAATATTTTGTACTTTTAGAGTAATAAAACTTTCTTCTTAATTAAATTAATTTTTTGTATTAGTTTTAAAGAATTATTTATAACATTTTAGCGCTATATAAATAAAAACCTGTTTCTTCCATTTCTCTCGTGATTCGTAATTTGCACCCTCTTTCAAAATTTACGTTTTAATCCACAATTATATCCAATTTATTTTTCCCTTTAGTTACAGACCCCATATATTTATTTTAATTATTATAAACAAAGGCATTCCTTAAATAACCTTTTGTTTCTAATAAATACATATTTGTTTATTTAAAATATTTTTTTATATAAATATACGTAATATACACACTTATATATCCATACAATTTTGAAATATTAATTTAAAAATATTTAAATTAAATGCTCCTAAATTAATAGTTTTGAAAATCTATTCAAATGTAATTCGTATTTTATATTGCCACTGTTAAAATTTGAATTTCTTTTGCCTATTACTGTTTATAATAGAATTATCTTAAAAATGCAGAATTAATATATTTAATTTTTAACCCATTGTATATATCATATGGATATTTGGAAAAGTGTATGTTATACTTGATTAATATTTATTTCATCTTCAAACAATTTTGCATTTATATTTAAAGCATTACATTGAATTTTAGATCCGTTATTATTATTGAGTATACGTTTAAAAATTTTATGAGTTTTATCAAGAATGAGTAAACAAAACACATTCTTTCAAATTATGTTCACAACTTTTATTTGCGCACGGAAAAAATACATATATTATGTATTCTTGAAAAAACAATTTTAAAATATATATATATATATTATGTAAATATTCCGCCGCACGCACACACACCCACATACATACATACATATATATATACATATATATGGGCTATTTCACGTCAAGTGGTACGATGAAAATTTTAAATTACTCCAAAATTTGAGAACAGGCTGGAAACATCTTCCAGAACATACAAAAAAAATTTAAGTGTTAAAAATAATTTGCTTAAGAGTTATTCGACCATGAAAAGTGGAAATTTTTCAATTTTATAGAAAAACTTCTATTTCCAAAGCCATTTATCTCAAAATCTATTGATTTTTTTTGAAAAAAACATTACAAACAACTTTTGTTTTAAATTAATCTTTAGAACTTATCTATCCTGGTTACATTTCTTAATTTTGAAATCTCAAAGAGATAGAACACCCGGACATATTAAATATCAAAAAAGGCTACCACACCATAATCGATTTTAATCTAACACCTCTCAAAAGTTCACATTTTTCGCGAGCTTCGAATGGCTTGGGTTAGCTTATTGGCCAAGACCGCTGTTGTAAGTTATGCCTCATAAACCTCATAAAATCACTAATTTTCACGTATTTTAGGACATAACTTACACCAAGGTTTAATATATATAATATATATATAATATGTGGTAATGAACAATTAACTTACCAAAAATAGTAAAGTGCATATACATAATTGTAGTATTTAGTAAAAACCTATTAAAATTTTAGATTACTTTAATCGGATCTAAATAGAACTTTACCTCCTAAAATTAATTTATTTAAGTCATCGCCAAGAGTTCTATATGTCATTAATATTTTGTACTTTTAGAGTAATAAACTTTCTTCTTAATTAAATTAATTTTTGTATTAGTTTTAAAGAATTATTTATAACTTTTAGCGGTATATAAATAAAAACCTGTTTCTTCCATTTCTCCCGTAATTCGTAATTTACACCCTCTTTCAAAATTTGCGTTTTAATCCATAATTATATCCAATTTATTTTTCCCTTTAGTTACAGAGCCCATATATTTATTTTAATTATTATAAACAAAGGCATACCTTAAATAACCTTTTGTTTCTAATAAATACATACTTGTTTATTTAAAATATTGTTTTATATAAATATACGTAATCTACTTACTTATATATCCATACAATTTTTAAATTTGATTTGAATAATATTTAAATTAAATACTACTAAAATAATAATTTCCGAAAAACTTTTGAAATGTAATTCGTATTTTATATTGCCATTGTTAAAATTTGAATTTTCTTTTTCCATTACTATTTATAATAGAATTATCTTAAAAATGCAATAATTAATGTATTTAATTTTTAACCCATTGTATATATCACATATGGATATTTGGAATAGTGTATGTTCACACACACACACACACACACACACACACACACACACACACACACACACACACACACACACACACACACACACACGCACACGCACACGCACACGCACACGCACACGCACACGCACACGCACACACACTTATATATATATGACATATATATACAAGATATATATATATGACATATATATATATAAAACGTATATATATATATGTTGAATTCTGAATTCTTAGACACGGCGGAGGCGGCGGCGGCGGCGAAATTTATATATTATAGAGAGATATAACATATATATATATATATATATAAAACATATATATATATATATATTGAATTCTGAATTCTTTTCTGCATTGGTGCAGCCGAGTCGCCAGACATTAGTGAAGCCGAACTGAGGATGGCCGCTAAGGGTATTTCCGTACGTAAAGCCCCAGGGCCTGACGGAATACCTGGCCTGGCCGTCAAGACAGCGGCGATGAGTGCTCCGGGCTTGTTCCTGGACGCATTCAACGCATGCATAAGAGGAGGTTGCTTCCCGGCCCAGTGGAAGACGCAGAGGCTGGTACTCCTACCAAAGGGAAACAAACCCCCGGAGGAGCCATCATCTTACCGCCCGCTCTGTCTACTGGATATAGTTGGGAAGCTCCTGGAGCGGGTGATCTGCGCCAGGCTTGCAGAGGCCATCGGTCGGGCCGGAGACCTCTCCGACAACCAGTTCGGCCTCCGAAAGGGTCGATCGACCATGGATGCTGTAGGCAGAGTTGTTGGCATAGCCACAAATGCCATCAATGCTGGTCGGATTGCAAGGCGGATGTGTGCCATCATCACCTTGGACATCCGGAATGCCTTCAACTCTACCAGATGGGACAACATCATGCTGTCCCTGCAGCACTTCCAAGTGCCACTCTATCTCAGGGAGGTCACCTCGAGTTACCTGACTGACTGTACTCTGCTCTACGACACCGACGACGGTGTGCACTACGTGGGACCGCTACCTTCGACCTCCTGGCAGCCGAGAGAGCTGAAAGACACCGTGAGGGTGGGCGACGCGTAGAAGAGAATCGCTGCCATAACCGATGGTCATTGCGGACCGTAGAGGAGTGGCAGCGGAGATGGGACTCAGCCAGGGACGGCCGCTGGACCTACCCAGATGTTGACCGGGCACGGATGCTTCCGTAGCTACCTATTTCGTATAGGGGTCTACGGCAGCGCAGAGTGCCCGGCTTGTCCAGGGGTGAACGAAGACGTGGAACACATCCTCCTATGGTGTCCTCGTTTCAGGGAGGAACGGGACCAGTTTCAAGTCACTTGGAGCGGTCCCCTCACCCCTGGGAGCATCGGGGCGTGCTTGCTTGACTCCCAGGAGGGATGGAACGCGGTAGTGACCCTCTGTACGTCCGTAGTGGACAGGCTGGGTCTCATCAGAAGAGAAGAGGAGAGAGGAGTTGCGATGGCAGCGGTAGTGGGCTAGTGTAGCCGTTGCCTCCCCCCGCGAAGTAATGCCTTGTGGCGGCTCCCGCGGGGGAATAAAGGTAAGGAAAGAGGTGGAGTTTTAGTGGGTATGCCTATCGACATCCTTCGGTAGGAGAGTCCCACACACGTGGAGTCTCGCATGGCTCCAGTCATGGTGCATTAAGCATTTCTCCACCTCTTCGAAAAAAAAAAAAAAAAAAAAAAAAAAAAAAAAAAAAAAAAACACACACACACACACACACTCACACACACACACACACACACACACACACACACACACACACACACACACACACACACACACACACACACACACACACACACACACACACACACACACGCGCGCGCGCGCGCGCACGCACACACACACACACTTATATATATATGACATATATATAAAAAACACATATATATAACATATATATATGACATATATATATATATGTTGAATTCTGAATTCTTAGACACGGCGGAGGCGGCGGCGGCGGCGAAATATTTATATATTATAGAGAGATATAACATATATATATATATATACATAAAACATATATATATAACATATATATATGACATATATATATATAACATATATATGACATATATATATAAAACATATATATATATATGTTGAATTCTGAATTCTTAGACACGGCGGCGGCGGCGGCGGCGGCGAAATATTTATATATTATAGAGATATATATATACAAATGGGCTATTTCACGTCAAGTGGTATGATGAACATTTTAAATCGCTCCAAAATTTGAGAACAGGCTGGAAATATCTTCCAAAAAATTGAAAAAAAATTTTTGGTGTTAAAAATAATTTGCCTGAAAGTTATTCCACCATGAAAAATGGAAATTTTTCAATTTTTTAGAAAAATTGCTATTTTCAAAGCCATTTATCTCAAAATCTGTACATTTTTTTGAAAAAACCTTACAAACAACTTTTGTTCAAAATAATCTTTAGAACTTATCAACCTGGGTTACAATTCTTAATTTTAAAATCTCGAAGAGATACCCTGTTGAAAAGACCTTATAAAATCCGATAAAATAATGGCTCATTGAATCGGGGTGCCGATAAAAATTTTATAGTAATATATCGGGCGATTTCTTTTTTATCGGTACCTATAATGAAATCCTCACAGCTACGAATCACAAGTTCCGAAATTTAGTTTTCATAAGTTTTACCTGGTAAAAGATATATTAGTTTCTATGAGACTAATAAACTTATAGGCTTTTATAGAGATATGCTCATTTAATTATTTATAGAAATCTATTCACTTTACCAATATGAATTCAGAATCGGTATATATCGTAATAAATTGATTGAAAAATTATAAGCCTGTATAGATGTTTTACTACATGAATTACACAAGTACATCCAAGAAAATATTAATCGGGTTCTATAATAAAAGAAATGACTATGAAAAGATATAGTTCATACACATTTCCCGATAAAAAATTTAATAAGCTCTTATCATGGAATTACTGTATATGTTTATATCTTTTTTTGCTCAAGCCGACTTCGTCAATAAAAACTATAATTAATAATATTTGTACATCTATTGCGTATGTGCTATTATTTTGATATATGTGCTCAGGTATTTTAATTATTTTTTGGGAGTATAAACAATGTGTAGTATGGTGTGAAAAGCGTTGAGACTTTAAAGAATACTTCATTTGTGTCTGCGCAAGGCTATACATTTATACGTATAGAGAGAAATTTTGTATTAAAAGGCAATTACCCTGGTTGAATACGAAACAATTTTTTACCGATAAAATAGGAATTTTTTAACTGTACTACCAATATTCTAGGTAAAAAATAGCTATTTTATTTCTATATGTGGTAACGTTTTTTTGGTCCCTAAATAACACATTAAATAGGTCTATTGGATTCGCATTTTCTACCTATAAAA
>JANSJX010000183.1:0-55177 GCA_026168455.1 Theocolax elegans
ATGCATAAGATTATGCACAAAATTATACGAAAATTCTTGTATAAACCTGTGCATAAAATTATGCACAAATTCATGCATAAACTTGTGCATAAATTTGTGCATAAATTTATGCACATTTTTTTCGTAAGGGACCGCATGGTTTTTACATCACCCTGCTCTGCTCAGTGCTTCTTTGCCGTTTTTTGTGTCCTAAGTATTGTAAACCACTTGTCGTGTTTTAAGTTTTGTAAACCACTTAATACAGAATACTTTCGTAATTCATATAAGTGCTGTCGTATAGTCGTATCGATTCTTCGTTTCTGGAGTATAGATTCTTTGTTTCTGGAGTATCGATTCTTCAAGAATCGAATAAATAATCGATACTGTAAAAAAAGAATCGAATAAATTTTAGAGAATCGAGTAGAATCGCCCATCCCTGTGCCATAGTTGGTTTGGAATGTTGGTACCCAACGTTGGACCAATGTTGGTACCCAACGTTGAATCAATATTGGTACCCAACGTTGAATCAATATTGGTACTCAACGTTTATCAATATTGGTACCCAACGGTGGGCCAATATTGGTACACAATGTTAAATCAATATTGGTACCGAACGTTGGACCAATGTTGGTACCCAACGTTGGACCAATGTTGGTACCCAAAGTTGAATGAATGTTGGTACCTAATGGTGAATCAATGTTGGTACTCAATGTTGAATCAATGTTGGTACCCAACGTCAATATTGATTCAACGTTGGGTACCAACTCAGTTATAACTATATAGGTATAAAATATACGTAAAAAATATACCTGTAAAACATAACCACTGTTTACTTATATTATTTGGTACTGTAACAGGGTTATTCTCGTACGTCAGGAGGGTCGTACTTGTCCTGTGCATATCCTCAATGCACAGGAAATATTCTCCGTGTACCGATCAGCTGTTTTACCAGACAGCTAACCGATCGTCAGAACCGTCTTTGAAGTGGTGCGAGCTAGCCTCAAGCTCCGCACGACGATGTCTTCCCTGTGTACAATGTGTGCACTTACCTAGTGCACACTTATCCTCCGTCGATGCTCGTACTCGGCTACTCAGTTATGTGTCGTGCGCAGTACAATGCACGACACCCGCGGGGCATGGCGGTATTCGCCTTCGGGATAAGGTGCGTTGGAATATTAATAAAATACTATGTCGGGTATACTATTAAGAAACAAATTTATTACGATCACGAGAAATAAACGGTGCTATGACAAATTATGAAAAGTACAAGGTCGGGCCAAGGCGATGCTATTCCTTGGCTCAAAAGTAAACAACTATCCTGCTGTTAACAGGTTAAAAATACGTGTGTGTGCGCCCGCCGCTATTCGCGCTGAGATTCGACGGGTTGGCCGATCTCGAGGACGAGGACGATTCGCCAGGTACGAGTTACCTGGCTGTAAAATGTGTTGACGTGGTTAGGGTCGTGCCGGAGTGTTAAGCACTCCGGTCTGCCGTATACGCGCCTAAGTTGCAGAGAGAGAGAGACGCGATGAGAACGGTTATCCTCTCGCTTGACTCGCCGTCGGGATACCGCGCGTATCCCGTCGTTACCCGCGCTTACGCTATTCGCGATCGCTCGCGCACGCCTGGCCAGGATTTACTTAAAATCCGAAACGACCGGGTTGACACGTCTTGGCGTTCGGTACTTCCTTCCTCTCCTTTTAATTGCCTCTCCGTCAGTTCTATCTCCCGTACGATCCTCGATTCTCTCTCCTTCCTCCTGACACTCGCGGTACCGCGTTCGTTCAAGGCTCGAACGATACTGCCGATGTGCCGAGCACACCGGTCTTTTCACGCGTTCGCGCGTGCGCGTTACGCGTCTTCAACGGTAGACTCACGCGATCGGTACGATTTTCGTCTCGCGTGAACCGTTTAAAGTTACACCCCCCTTCCAGACGCATGGTATATTCCTATATATCATGCTCTGACCTTTCCTAGACGCGTCAGGATGTGGTTAGGGGTCTGATACTGACTGAAATCGCTTTATTTCACGATTTCGATAGCCAGGGGATTTTTACCCTGGTGATCTCGTCCTGACTCAGATTTGTCAGGAGCTATCGGCTCTTTCTGACTTAGCTAGTGGTGGTTCGACCGACTGGGGCATGTACATAGGTTATGTATCCCCTACCAACCACACACAAAATAGCGTTAGTGCTCTTTCGTCTTTTCGACGGCGAACTCGTTGAATCGGGTTCAGTATTGACATCCGTCTACGTCAGCCAATTACTTGTGTTCCGATTAGTACATTTTTAATTGTCGCTTCGCTTGCGCGCGCGTCTTTCTAGGGACTACCGATGATCCTGATCTCCCGAGTATGGATTCGACGTCATTATTCTCTACACCGCGTTTTGCTATGTTCTTCTCGTGGGGTCTCGCGACGATTTTTGCCGATTTTCGCGGACGGCCGCGTTTTCGTACATCCGGCGTTTTGACTCTCGCAGGAGTCTGTTCTCGCACGCTGGTGTCACCCGCTATGACTCGCGCAGGAGTCCGCACGCAATTTGGTGACTGTACGCTCGCATGGGGCGGGTCGCGCGTCGCCCCTTGTCCCTCGATGTCCTTCGGCGGATGTTCTTCTTCCTCATCTGCGTCGAGATCCGGTGAAATGCAGTGTTTAAGGTGTTCGGCGTGTGCCAGGTCGGTCACCTTACCGTCTTTATCCAACAACGTATGAGTATTGGATCCTGGTTGGCCTATTATGATATACGGACCTGTCGCCTTCGGAGCCAGCTTAGCTGAAATACCTTGAGCTGCTGAGGATAGGACTCTGTTCTTTTTCCACACCAGATCTCCTACGGTGAAAGGTGTGTCCCTCCTTTTAGCGTTGTAGTAGCTTGCTTGCCGCTCATGCTGACGATCTGCTCGTGCGGTTGCAGACTCATGTACTTCTCTGAGCTTTCGAAGTCGCTCTTGCCATAATTCTATCTTATGGTGCTGCTCCTCTTCTATGCCAGCCTGTTCTTGGTTCCTCTTGATGGTGCCGGAGGCATAGGCTCTCGTCCGTAATTCAGCATTGCCGGAGTCGTACCCGTAGACTCGTGTATGGTGTTGTTCAGCGAGAATACAAGCTCCGGTAGTTTCTCGTCCCAGGTATTGTGGTTTTCCTCTATGAAAGCCACAATCCTGGTTTTCAATGTCCGGTTGACACGTTCAACCGGGTTCGCCTGGGGAAAATATGGCGGAGTGGTGGTATGATGTATTCCCACCTCTTGTAGGTATTCGTCGACGGCCTTATTTTTAAATTCAGTACCGTTATCCGAAAGAAATACCTCGGGAGTACCAAATCTTAAAACTATTCTCTCTTTGAACTCCTTGAGAATGGTTTTCGCGTTGGCTTTGCGAATTGGTATACACTCCGCCCACCGGGTGAATAGATCCAAGAATACGAGGATGTATTCGTATCCGCCCTTGCTCCTTACAAAGGGTCCGGTGATATCCCCTGCCACGACTTGCCAGGGACGTTCGACCGTGCGTTTTCCCATCAGTCCTGCAGGTGGTCGCTGATCCACCTTGCACTGTTGAGAGACGAGACAACGGCGCACGTAGTCCTTCACGTCGGCGTAATAACCTGGCCAGTAGTAATACTTAGCCAGACTGGCAAACGTCTTCTCACGTCCAGCATGGCCAGACGTAGGAGAGTCGTGGCTTTCCTCGAGGACCGCTTTTCGGTGTTCCTTTGGAATCACTAACTTCCACGCGTCCTCGTCTCCGAGTGTTTCATCGATCAACTCGTTTGGCTTGTGGAAGTATAGTCGTCCTCCGACACACTTCCAACGAGGGAAATCTCTTGGACTAGATTTTACTCGTTTCAGCCAATTCTGAAACCACTCGTCTTGGGACTCCTCTACCCAAGATATTGCGTCGATGGCGAGGGCCTCCTCCTCGCTCATCCGCGATAGCGCGTCGGGTACGTAGTTCAGGGCGCCTTTTCGATGCTCCACATCAAAGCTGTGTCCCTGTAACTCAAGTGCCCATCGCGCTAATCTACCCGTTGGACTGTGTAAGCTACGCAGCCAACGTAAGCTACTATGGTCGGTTATAACGCGAAAATGATAGCCTTCTATATAAGGTCTATATTTACCAATCGCCCATATAACCGCCAGGCACTCTCGTTCCGTAACGCTATAATTGCGTTCGGCCTGGTTTAACGTCCTGCTGGCGAATTCCAGTACTCTCTCTTCCCCTTTAATCACCTGGAGAAGTACTGCGCCAATGCCAGTGTCGCTTGCATCCGTCTGTATAACGAACTGCACGTCGAACTCCGGCCTCGCTAGGACGGGAGCAGTTGCGATCAGCGCCTTAATCTGATCGAATGCCTGTTGCTGCTCCTCGAGCCATTCAAACTTTCGGTCCTTCTTGGTAAGCCTTGTCAGCGGCTCGGCCAAGGTAGCAAAGTCCCGTAAGAATTTCCGGTACCACGAACCCATACCAAGGAATCTTCTCAGCTATTTTAGATTCTTGGGCGCCGGATAATTGATGATCGGCTCGATTTTCTCGGGGTCTGGTCTGATTCCATCGCGATTTACCAGCACTCCGAGATATTTCACCTCAGTACGTCCAAATACACTTTTATCCCGATTCACTGTGAGACTAGCCTCATTAATTCTCTTCAGGACATACTTTAGCCACTTTTCGTGTTCCTCGAAGGTCTCTGTGGCGATGATTATATCATCGAGGTACGAAAATGCATAGGGCTCGAGCTCAGGCCCTATGATTTTGTCCACTAATCTTTGGAACGTGGCTCCTGCCTGGGATAGGCCATAAGGCATCCTTTTAAATTGGAATAAGCCTAGCCCAGGTACTGTGAACGCGGTTATAGCCGCTGACTCCGGTCTTAGCGGTATCTGGTGGTACGCGCTACTCAAGTCTAGCGTGCTGATGTACCTCGCGTTCTTGAGCTTCCGTAGTATGCCGTCCATGTTAGGCAGCGGGTAAGCATCGGTTTTCGACACTGCATTGACCTTCCGATAGTCAATACAGAACCGATACTTCCCGTTAGGTTTACGGACCATTACTACGGGGCTCGACCACCCACTGGTTGATGGCTCGATCACCCCTGCGTCGAGCATCTCTTTAACCTGGGCGTGCATCTCTTCCTCTATTCGCTTAGAGGCGGGATAATATTTCTGTTTGATTGGCCGCGTCGCACCCACGTCGATCGCGTGCTCAATCAGAGATGTACATCCCAACGGCCTCCCCGTTGTACCCAGGTATCGGTCAGCCAGTGTATGCAGTCTTTCTTGCTCCTCTGGCAATAAGTCTGCTAGTCCGATCGATGCTATCTCGAACGCATCGGTTCGCGATATGCTCGCTACTTCCAGATCTACGGACTCGTTGGCCGCTTTGATCCAAAGTTTATTCTCGTTCGGATCCAAAACTGCGCCAAAACCACGGATGAAGTCCGCTCCGACGTAACAGTCGATTTGATCGTCCGGAAGTACGGCTACGCGAATATCTCGCTTTATCCCGGCAACCTCGAAAGGCAGGTCTACATAACCAGCGATCGCTACCGTCTGGTTCCCTGGCACTTTCGCTTTCCTTCCGTTGCTCGGGATGAGTGGACAGCCGCAGGCCGTGGCCAATTGTAAACCAATCGACCTCATTACCGTGCGCGATGCTCCCGTATCGAACAAGGCGCGTACGCGGTAGCCGGCAATGCCCACTTGGACCCACCAACGAGTTTCTTTTTCACTCGGAGGATCTTCTCCTCCAGCCCTATCATCATGATCTCTGGTAGCGGCCGCTATCTGGTGTTGATCCCACAGAATTCGGGCTGAGACAGCCGCTATATCTCTCGGACTCAGCTGATGTCGTAGGCACTCCCGACGACTCTTTTACTGCCGAGCTCTCCTCACAGCGCTCGGCTGTAATTGGGATATCTGTTCGGGTCTTACGCGGGGTAGAAACGGGAACGACCCTTTTCAACCGCTCCTGCTTGCGTTTCCCGAACAGTCCGGACAATCTGCGCGCTTATACCCTAGCCGTCCGCAACCAAAGCATTTCAGTGGTTGTGTGGCTTGCGGTCTTGCGCTCACGGTCTGATTGCCTTTTTCCTCTTTCGATCCGCCGTACGTCCTTTCGGTGGAACCCATCGCATTCTTTGTCCGATTCGGTTCCCTCGGTTTACCCATTCCGCTTCGGGGTGTGGTCATCGAAAGGACGAATTCTCTCATCTTCTCTTCGAGAACTTTGGCCAGCGTCTTTGCCAAGTCCTCTAGCGGATTCTTCTTCGTATGCAGATTTGGTGTTATCGGCTGCACCGCTGCAATCTTCGTTTTGGCCCTCTTTTCCTCCTTCGGTTTGTAAGCCGACTTGGGTATTAGGGCCGTCTCGGGTGGCGGAGGGTGTCTATACGCTTTCTGTCCCTCCAGCGTAAGCTCGGCTTCGACAGCAAGATCGAGAAGAGTATGGATTGAATCGCAATCCGTCCTGCGCACCAAATTTTGTATTTCGGGGCGCAGGTTGCCGTGCAATGTATCTAACTGCTGCTCGATCCTTGGGATTGGATCGAGTCTTCTTATCATGTGAACTAGACATGTGATGTAATCTCGCGTATCTCTTTCGTTTTTGAACCAGAGTGCTGCAACGCCTTTGAATAACTCTGGCAGTGAGCTTAGCAATTCGGATTCTGAAAGATTGTCCAGAATCCGACATTCCTCGACCCGTTCGAGAAATGAGTCAATGCTCTGGTCGCCATCTGCTGAGGACTGTAGTCCCCATTTCCGGACAATTTAACCGACGTCTCTCAGCGACTGTCCTGCACTTCTCTGCCAGGTGCTGTTCTCGGTCCTGGTACCACTCGTATTTCCAAGTCTTTCCTGACCTTGGAAGTTCCCCCCCTCCCAGGCTTGGCCGACTCTCCTTGCGAGTGGTGCTGGGGGGTCAGGTTGTGGTAATTAGGTCGTATTGTCCAGGTAATGGTACGTCATTGTGTCCTGGAATCCTACTTGCTGTCGTTGGCTACGGACTTCGTGTCGTGGCTGGTCTAATCTGGTGCTAGTTAAAATAGGCTGAGCTTGCGCAGCTGTCAGCGCGTTTACTTTTTCAGTTAATTGTTTGACTGTGTCTGACATTCCCTGCATAAAATTTGCGAATTCTAGTGGGATTTCGAATGTTCCTCCGTCTGTTGCAGTGAGTCTTATTCTGCTTGGATTATGGTCATCGTTTAAAATACTGTCGGCAGCTTTATCATTCGTTGGTGTTGATTCCGTGGTTTCTAGCAATATTGCCGTGGTTTCGTTGTCTCGGAGGTGTTGAACTCTTCTACGACTTGTTTCCATATTTTCTTTAACTTTTTCATCGTTGTTAAGAGTTAATAATGGATGGATTGTGTTGTCGTCGATTGTCGAGTTCTCCCACGGGTGTTCTGCCGAGCTATATTTTGTGATAAAATTTTGCCTGAGTTCCTCCCGATGGTACCAGACGGTGATTTCATCCTGCTCAGGTTCTTCAACGAAATCCCTTGGCTCGTAATCTCCTAGGAGCCATTTTGTCAGACGACTTAACTTGTCAAATTTATTGCCTGTATCTTTAAGTGACAGGTCGTTAAGATATTGACAAATATCTTTGTCTCTATAAAACAAACACCAGTCTTCGATCTTCTGTTGTGTCGAACACGCCATATTTATAATAACGATTTAAATAAATAATTTACAATAAATATAAAAAAATAATTTAATTCGCTTTACCAGAGCATTCCAATTGCGCGGCTATCGTGGGGTCGTTCGCTCGCGTTTTCCCTAAGGCGCACAATTATAATCGCTAAATACAAAAATATATATATATGCGGACTATACAGCCTAATTATTGGATTGCTCTGGCTTCGTCCTACCGTGTACGCTAAAGTAAGATTGTGTGGGTTATTGCGAATCAGGTTTGATAATACCAGAGTAGGAATTTAATAATTAAATAATAAATATTAAATGTGGGTATTACAATCACCTCTTTAATTTAAAAAAAATTAAAATAACCCGAATGAAACAATAAGTGTTTTATTTTTGCCCACACAATCTTTCAGCACATCAATTAAAATTTATTGAAAATAAATCTAATGATAAATGAAACTAAAGAAAATTTATAAAAAAGGAAGACTTTAATTATAAGTCTTTTTATTTTTATAATACTAAATTAATGCCAATTAATTAACTAATTAATTAATTGGTTAAAGCTTAGCGAACACTTTACACCAAATCTATTGTCTCTCTCTCGCCTATTATACTACGCAGAAATATATAACGAGAAATTACAATTCTAAGGGTATCGTTCCAGCGCTCGTAATTTTCCGACGCACACACTTTATTTTTCGATTTGTGAAATCGTATTATTCACTTCGAAAAATTTTCCAGATTACCGCAAAAAAAAAATAATACCTTTTCGAGGATTCCAAAATAATTCGAAATATTCGGAAAAAATTTACGAATTCCGAAAAAATTGGAAAAATTGGAAAAATTCCGAAAACCTACAAAAATTTTGCAAATGTGAAAAATTTGAAAATTTTCTAAAAAATTTGAAAAGTTTTTAAATTTCGAAAAATTTAAAAAAATCTTGAAAATCTCGAAAAATTTGAAAACCTCGAAAAATTTGAAAATTTCAAAAAATTTTGAAAATTTCGAAAAATTTTGAAAGAACTTGAAAATTCTGAAGATTTTGTAAAATTTGAAAAAAATTGAAAATTTCGGAAAATTTTTTAATTTTGGAAAAATTTGGAAAACTTGAACAAAAATTTTCAATTTGGGAAAACTTTAATTTGTTTATAAAATTTTTAAATGTTATAAACTATTACTTTGGGAAATTTATCTAATTCGAATTTTAAATTTAATTTAAATCGAAAATAATAATTCTTATTTCGAAAATAATAAGTATTATTTCGAGTTAATTCCAAGAATTATGTTCGTTTGTACTCGGCTCGTGTTGTTGTTTACATATGTTCGTCGCGACGAACTCGCAACGTACTCGCACTAACCACTCGTTGCGGTTTATATGTAAAACAACGTCCGAAGTACAAAATTATTTCAAAAGGTTTTTCCTATCCCGAGGAAATTCACGTCTTATTCGCAATAATTTTCACTATCCCAAGGAAGCCCCACGTTGGGCGCCAGTTGTAACAGGGTTATTCTCGTACGTCAGGAGGGTCTTACTTGTCCTGTGCATATCCTCAATGCACAGGAAATATTCTCCGTGTACCGATCAGCTGTTTTACCAGACAGCTAACCGATCGTCAGAACCGTCCTTGAAGTGGTGCGAGCTAGCCTCAAGCTCCGCACGACGACGTCTTCCCTGTGTACAATGTGTGCACTTACCTAGTGCACACTTATCCTCCGTCGATGCTCGTACTCGGCTACTCAGTTATGTGTCGTGCGCAGTACAATGCACGACACCCGCGGGGCATGGCGGTATTCGCCTTCGGGATAAGGTGCGTTGGAATATTAATAAAATACTATGTCGGGTATACTATTAAGAAACAAATTTATTACGATCACGAGAAATAAACGGTGCTATGACAAATTATGAAAAGTATTTCTTATTTAAATTGTCCTGCTTAAAATTAGTCAATAATTTTGAGCAAACCAGTTTGCGTCGAACAATGAAGTGCTCATAGCATTCTGAAATATAAGCAAACAAAAATTAATTGTTAACATTTATTATGTATTTATTGTACCTTATATAATTATGTTCCTTTATATAGTTATGGGATTATACATTTTTTTAATCATGAAAATGATAAATTAAAACCTTTATTGAGTGTATAGAAAATAACATATCTTTGCACATCATGCTCATTCGCTAAACAAGTTTATTAGAATATAATAAGTTTATTAGGCGTTTATTAGGATATGAAATGTTTGAATAACTAATGAAATATAATTCATTAATCTCAAATGCTAATATAAACTTGTTTACTAGTTAAGATGTGCAGATTTTTTACTTGCAGTTATTCGAAAGTTTGAATGAAGGTATACCATATCGTCGCCTCCGAATAAAAACATTCTAACTCAGAAATCGCTTGGAAAATACGTTAACTCAGAATTCGCTTGGAGAACACGTTAACTCAGAAATCGCTTGGAGAACACGTTAACTCAGAATTCGCTTGGAGAACACGTCAACTCAAAAATCGCTTGGAAAACACGTTAACTCAGAATTCGCTTGGAGAACATGTTAACTCAGAAATCGCTTGGAGAACATGTTAACTCAGAAATCGCTTGGAAAACACGTTAACTCAAAATTCGCTTGGACAACACGTTAACTCAAAAATCGCTTGGAGAAGACTTTAACTCAAAAGTTGCTTGGAGAACACGTTAATTCAGAGGATGATTTTTGGCGCCTCGATTTAAGTTGGCACCACTGCCAAAAAATTTTAACAGTTCAAGAATAAATAAAAAAACTTTCATATATTTATACACGTATTTTTTTTTTAATTTCTCTAAGCGTTCTTATTATACACTAATGCGTTCTCCTAAAAAAGGTGGAAAATTCTTTAAATATTTAAGAAAATCGTAGAAATTAGTGTTTTCGATAATTTTATGAAATCGATATGTACTATAAATCGTAGAATAAATATTTGAAAGAATTGGTATTGTGATGTGTTGGTACTTTATTTTTATGAAATTGCATTATTTCATAATTATATTGTTTTTAATATAAATATTAATAAATCTAAAAAATATTTTGTATGGGAAAAAGTTCAACTGTATTCCCCCTTGCGATGCAAAGTATACTTTATATACACACACACACACACACACACACACACACACACATATATATATATATATATATATATATATATATTATAATTAAGTCAAAATTAAATTCATTATTTAAGTTAATTAATACAAAATTTAGCAGCATTGAATCAATTTAGAAATTCATATAATTAAGTAAGCTATTATCAAAGTGAACAGGGTGAATAGTTTTATTTACACTTCTGGAGTAATATCCGATAATCCCCTCAAATGAATTATATTATTATCCTCGCTTATGCTGAGGCGACAACTTTTATCTGAGAGAATATATACCTGTGTACTATATTTTTGCATAAATAATTATTAAAGATTATCAATATTGACTTTTTTTTCAAAATTAATTAAGTACACGATTTGTCGTAGCTTAGTGCTCTGAATTCGATTCTGTTCACGCATATGAATACCTAAATTCGATTTTTATGCATCTCATTTGAAAAAATATTGTTTGCAATATACTTATGCATTAGAAAACTACAACTTTGTGTGATAAAATAGCGCGGTAGTAACTTTTCACGCACTTGTTACGATATAGTACATTGCGAGCTTTATAATTATAAGTTTATTTTTAATTAATTAGTTTAAAATATTTAATAGTATAAAGCAGCTATTTGATACATTTTAATATAATAAAGAGAAAAAATGGAGTCTTATATCGTTTTATCGAAGCGATATTAAAATATTTAAATGCGACGTAAAATTTATTTCTTCGTCATGTATATATTCAATAGAATTTTAGAAGTAGGGAGCAATATAACTATGTTGCACTCAAAGTATTAAAATAAAATTTTTTGTTCAAAGTTCAGCTTAAATATTTACTAACAAACGTGAATATTATGTATTTTATAGTTTAATAATTCATCTATTCATTTTTAACACAATATTTTATTTTCAAAATCTTACAAATTTTGAGCTGAAAAAAATATTTATAAAACACATTGAAGCAAGTAAATAATTTTTAGAATAAAACGTAAATAATATGATAATAAAAACAACATTTTTACTTGCATGTTTACATTAAGCGTTTGATGATGATATTTGTGCTATATAATATGATATATAATATGTAATTAATTACTATTTACTAACTATACTAATATAAAATATATACTTACAAAAATAAGTAATCAATTTTTTCCTCTTCTTTGTTTCTCTTTTTAGTATGTTTCGGTTTATTCCCAGCAAATACACCGTAGACAGTTACATGATTGTGATTTCGATTTTTGGTTATTATATTTACGTTTTTGTTCTATACATACACTCATCTCATCATCGCAAATCGCCTATCGATCCATATATATATATGCACTAGAAACTCCAAGCGCGCAAAAATTTTTTCGGTTCTTTGATATTTGTTGTTATATATATATATATATATCTTATTTATCATGTATGTATGTATAATTTTCATATACTATTTATATAAATACTTTTCGTGTTATACTTTTCGTCGTAAGGGGGAATAAAGTTGAACTTTCTCCCATACAAAATATTTTTTAGATAATCGCAAAAACTAAACAAAGCAAGTTTTTTAATATTTAAATAATATTAAAAACAATACAATTATGAAATAATGCAATTTCATAAAAATAAAGTACCAACACATCACAATGTCAATTCTTTCAAATATTTATTCTACGTTTTATAGTAGAAATAAATTTATGTACTTTTACACATTTATGGAGAGCCCGTATAAATATCGATTTCATAAAGTTATCGAAAACACTAATTTCTACGATTTTCTTAAATATTTAAAGAATTTTCCACCTTTTTTAGGAGAACGCATTAGTGTATAATAAGAACGCTTAGAGAAATTAAAAAAAAAATACGTGTATAAATATATGAAAGTTTTTTTATTTATTCTTGAACTGTTAAAAATTTTTGGCAGTGGTGCCAACTTAAATCGAGGCGCCAAAAATCATCCTCTGAATTAACGTGTTCTCCAAGCAACTTTTGATTAAAGTCTTCTCCAAGCGATTTTTGAGTTAACGTGTTGTCCAAGCGAATTTTGAGTTAACGTGTTTTCCAAGCGATTTCTGAGTTAACATGTTCTCCAAGCGATTTCTGAGTTAACGTGTTCTCCAAGCGAATTCTGAGTTAACGTGTTTTCCAAGCGATTTTTGAGTTGACGTGTTCTCCAAGCGAATTCTGAGTTAACGTGTTCTCCAAGCGATTTCTGAGTTAACGTGTTCTCCAAGCGAATTCTGAGTTAACGTATTTTCCAAGCGATTTCTGAGTTAGAATGTTTTTATTCGGAGGCGACGATATTTTCAAAATTGTTTAACTGAAGTGCTTGAAATTTTGTTTCATCTTTTAAAATATTTAAAGAAAGTATAAGAAATTTTAATGACTGAGTATATAACTTAATTTCTTCTATTGATTAGAAAGAAACTTGATTTTGTATTAATTCTGATAGCTTTTCAAACATTTTAGCAGAGGCATGGCAAATCTTAAAATTGACCTAAGTGATCTAACTCTAATTTGGTTTCATACTATACATTACTAAAAGAAAACAAAAGACATTCTAGCAAATAAGAATATAACTCAATATTTTCACCCTGATAAAAAATTATTAAATTCTTCACTCGATTAAAAAAACACTTTTAGGTAAATTTTAAGATAAAGCATGAGTAGAACTGATTACTTAAAATTACTATAACAATTCTATCCTCCAAGAATATCATAAAATAAAAACTTTAGAATCAGATTGTATACTTCTGATTACTCCAGCTTTTTTAGGTGTAATTGGTTTTCTGGGAGATTTTCTATCCTTCCTTGGTTCGGCTTTAGATATATCAACTGCTCGCAGAACTAATACTTTTGTGTCCCATAATGATTTATACAATTTTACAACAAATCTTGAAGCAGTCGGCTGCTTTCGAATTTTCTTCCAGTTCTCGTAAGGAATGCTCAGCCCGTAACACAAATGAATAGTATATTACACACCTAGGGAGGTAAAGTATCGCCTTCGGCTCGGGTGTCAATTTACATGTGCTATGGACTGACCATTTTATCTCCCGTGGGATGTATACTATTTTTCACCACCAGTAGGCCGAAAATAACACATTCCTCTTTCAGTGCCGGGAGGGAATGTGGTACTTTCGGTCTACGTGTGGTGAAAACATTTTTACTTGGAACATACATTATCATAAATACATCATCGATTAAAAGCTAAAAATTGTTTCAATCTAATTTATGTATATATATATATATATATATATATATATATATATATATATATATATATATATATAAATCGACATTACTATTGTTCCATCTTTTATTTTCTTATTATACTGACAAGGGGAGTACATGACCTCAGGGAAACGGATCTCATCCTAACTTTGATATGTCCTTTATAATATAAAAATATGAAGAAAGCCAAGTTATCTCTTGCCAATGGCCACTTTTACGGAAGTTATTCGACATCCAATAATAATAGCAGTAAAAAATACTTCCAATTCGGTCGCTTATAACTCAAAAACAAATAAAGACAAACAATCGAACCAAAAACCAGAAGAAAGTTGAGTTCAAGTAGATATGGTTTGAAAAAAAAGAAGCTCAAATTGCTTAATTTGAAGCAAAGTTATGAAGAAAATAAGAAATTGAAGACTATTAGGCCAAAATTTAATATGAAAAATTTATTGTTTCTTTTGGCCTAATAGTCTTCAATTTCTTATTTTCTTCATAACTTTGCTTCAAATTAAGCAATTTGAGCTTCTTTTTTTTCAAACCATATCTACTTGAACTCAACTTTCTTCTGGTTTTTGGTTCGATTGTTTGTCTTTATTTGTTTTTGAGTTATAAGCGACCGAATTGGAAGTATTTTTTACTGCTATTATTATTGGATGTCGAATAACTTCCGTAAAAGTGGCCATTGGCAAGAGATAACTTGGCTTTCTTCATATTTTTATATTATAAAGGACATATCAAAGTTAGGATGAGATCCGTTTCCTGGAGGTCATGTACTTCCCTTGTGAGTAAAATCCTCTATTTTTCTTTTTCCTGTGATTTTCTGTTCATTATCGTAGTCATCAGAATCGTAGTCCTTTATAGATTTTCTAATACATTTACATTCTTTTTTTTTTGGAGTTGCTATATTATTAAGATTTTCCTCGGCATCAACTGAATCACTACTATATCCTATAGAAATAAAATTAAGTTATTTATAAATGATTATATTTAATTATTTTTCAACCACAAATTTTTAAAAAATATAACCTTACCAGATGTACTTTGTTGTATGTCGTTTCTACCAGCAGTTACTGAATAGTTAAGTTTCTCTGAAGAATATTAAAAAACGATAGGAGATTGAACAAAATTTGAAGAGTCATCATTCTGTAGATTTAACTTTGATGTTTTACTTCTCTGATCAGTAGATAGTGAAGGAAATAAACGTTTAGAAATTGTTGACAGTTTTTCTGTTCTATAATGTGCAAATGATCTAGATGGAGAATGATATTCACTTTGCTTTTCAATTTCTTTTTCCATATTACTTTCTGACTCTGATATTTCTTTAATAGATTTTAACGTTAATACATCTTTTTTTAGATTATTAATAGTTTTTTCAGCCTGTGTCGTACAATCTTCTAAAAGTGCAGTAGTCGAATCCAATTCATTTTGAAGAGAGCCTATTTTGCTTCTTGCTAATGCTAAATCTATTTCTAAATTCGAAATTTTCTTATCTTTATCTTGGTAACTATTTTGTAGGGTGCTTACTTGGCCCTTAACAGTTCTATTTCACTTGATTCAGTTGTAATATTATTATGAACATTCTCATCTTCGAATGCTGGTATACTTAGCGGATAATTTTCCATAGTTTTCTCAATTTTGCTTTGCTTCTTCGTAAAATCTTGTTCTTCTATCCCCATCAATTTTTTTAATGAAACAGCTTTTCTTAAAATTCGCTCTTTCTGACTACTTTTTTCATCCTCTATCAAATCATTATATTTTTCATTTTTTTTTTTAAATTTGGTTTTGGTTTCTGCAAATATATTAATATAAAACAAGTTATTTTAATTGCAAATAATTAATTAAAGTAATTTAAAATTAAATAATTAAAATTTTATACAATATTTTCAAATTTATCATCTTTGGAAGGTGACATGTTCTCACTGGCAGAACTTTGGGAGTTTTCCTACATAAAAACACATATATGTTATTTATCGTTATCTGATCAGAAATTAAATGCATGAATTTGATTTTTTAACAATATTTTACTGTACCTCTGAATTCTTTTTACTTTTGTTCTTCCGTTTTGCCAAATTGCACTGTTCATTATCATCCGATTCTTCTTCCTCATTAGCAATCATTTCGACAGCATCACTGTATCTTGGGCGAGTAGGGTAAACATATCTTTTTTCAGGATTTTCGACTTCACTCAATGATCCTAAATGATAATTATAATTTATAGTACATATCCATATATTTTAAACTCATTTCATTTAAAATTGATTTATTTATATTTCTTATTTTATCTATTGTATTTTTTTATTTTATTTATTTATTGTTAACGGTGATTTTATTGTTACTACATATATACTTACTTGAATGATTTAGTATATGTCCAGGTACTGCTATCTCACTTTTCAAAACTTCGTCATATTTTAAAACACTGTATGGATTAACATACTCCTTTGAATGAGGGTTAAATTTCTTACTAATTATTTTATCAGATGTAACAATTGAATGCTTTTTTTCGTTGTTTCCAATATATTTTACTGCAACGTACAAAATATCGTTCGCGGACATATTTAATCTAATATTTTATAATTAGTAATAAATAATAACTGACAAAATATAAAGTATTCGCCCTTGGCCTTGCAAACGAGACATTAATTTCAAGACGTTTAAATTCTAAACCACATATACCACTCACGAATACACCTGGTAAGAAAACAGTGTCGGATTGGGAGACATTTTTTTACATATAACCAATAGCAGACCAGCTATAAAAAGAAGTAAAATTATAAAAATATGAAAATTTACATTAAACCTGCAATATTTAAAAAGTTGTGTGAATAAGTATATATTTAAAATTGGTGTATTTTTTCAAATACAAAACTGATTATAGAAAAACTGCGTAACTGTGAGATGTCTTTCTCCTCTTCTCACCCTCTCACTCTGTCTCCCTCCCTCCCTCCCTCCCCCCAACATTCTCACTCTCTCTCTCTCACTCTCTCTCTCTCTTGAACGTTGCCATCGCAATTCGCATTCGGTTTGTACACGTACGCGTATTAATTGCATTTAAAATACCTAATAAGAAAAATTGTATATATTAAGATTTAAATAATATGAATCGACGCATTTCACGTTCAACTGCATCATATCGACGGAGAACTCGTTTCGTTAGCACAAGCAGTAGCAGTAATGAAGATGAACGATTTCGTGTAAGTTTTTAGGTTATACATTTTGTCAAATATAGTTATTCGTTTCTTTAACGCCTTTTTTTTAACGCCTTTATCAATATTTACGTCAAGACATATTCATTTATATATGCATATATATGAACGTTTTTATTATTTTGGGAATGCAAAATATTTAAACAGTTCATAAACACGAGATATTAGTACACAAATATATACAATGTATGTATTTATTTTTTTCAGAATGCGTTAAAAACATTTGAGAGTACGACTAGTGAATTTGACAGTAGAAATGTTGATTCTGAACGGACAAGCGATTCTGAAGAAGAAAATCTTCTAAGGCAACATGTACCTGTACATAGATAATTTGCAAGATATATCAGATCGTTCACATAACAATGTAAGAGACAATAAGTATTTTATTTATTATATACATTTATTATTATACATTTATTTTATAGAATATGTACTGTTAATGGTTCTTTAGAAAAGGCATAAGCAACACAAATAATTTTATTTCTCATGGAATGGTAATTAATTTTATTATACTTACAGTAACTATTTTTCTTCTAATACCCAAGAAATAAATTGAATATATTCATCATTATCAACTTATTACCATTCTGACTTAGTTAAAATAATAACTATTCAATGTTACTTGTGCCCTTTTTAGCAATTGACATACCTAGAGTAAGCAGCTTTTTCTTTCCATGTGATTAATGTAAATTTCTTATAAGTATCACTTTTGATTTAGATCGGAGATTTTGAAGGAAGCAGAGTAAGCGAAATTTCATTCTTCAACCCACTGCCAGAAAGACAAGCGCATGAATTTGAACTTGAAGTAAAGTATAGTCCATAAAATTCAAACAATTTACTTTGTATTTTATATTTTTTTATGGGTTTGGACAAATAATATGTTAGGAAGTGCCTCTTTCCTTAAGCAAACTGTCAATATTTACCAACGATTATTTCAACATTTATTGTAGTATTTCATTTATTGAAACCAATTGATAATTTAAATATGTACTTAATTTTTATGGAATAACTGTTATTAAAAAAATTCTTATTAGTTAATTGTCATTAAATTATAACATTTTAAAATTAATAAACTAATATAGCAAGTATACTAGTACATTTTAAAGATTTAATGAAATAACAATAGTGTATCTGAAGTTAATAATCAATCATCGTCGAAGGATATGTCTTATTAAGTGTATGGCCACATCTTTCTTTCGTGTTACTAAAAAAAATATTTAATTTATTAAAATGATTTAATTTATTTAAACTCCTAGAATTTCTTGTCTGTAATAATCCACTTGAAGGGACAACCCATTGTTAAACCTGCAAAAATTTATTTTGTTATAAGATTTAATTAAAATACTTTATATGTTTGATATTGTGAACGTTAATTAGAATTTATCTTAAAGTTTCAGAAGAATTATACAAAATTAAATAAAATTCTTCCATTAAAACTGTATAATATAAAAATGTAAAACAATTAGTAAAAGTACTTACTATGTGGTAATGACAGGTTACTCGCCTGTAAATGTAATACTTTACAATATGTACAATATAAAAATGACCTTCCACAAAAATAATTATATTAAAAATAACTATTAAGGATTGTAACCGAGGGATTTTGCCAAGTAAGGAAACCAGGGTCGGGTTAAGTAAAGACCAACACTTTTTATTTCTAAATGAGTATTTATTATTCGCTTAACTAAATTATAACCCGCTCGTCCTTATGTCTCTGCAACAAATGAATACAAGAAGAGTCTCGTTAATCACATAAATCCATTCGCATGCAGTGTTATGACTGTGTATATACAATATATGTGTGATATGCTAGCCAGGCAATATAATTACTAATACGGAATACAAGGTTACAATATACTAATGACGCGGTTACCCCTCGACGAGAGCGACTCGATCGTCGATAGGGCAGAAAATCTCGGTGGTGTCGATAATCCTCTGGAGAACCAAGAGGGTTATCGACCCAAACGCTAAAACGAAACTGGCTAGGTGTGTACAACGGTGTCGACTTGCCTCCCTCCACTATGGTGCGCCGATAGCCAAAGGAGCAAGTTTCGCAGACGACTATCCTGGTGAACCGAGGAGAGTCGTCTATTGCTTTCGCGGTTACGGTGTCGCGGGGGCACGTACGCGGTCGCGGGGCCAAGCACCTTCCTCGTTTCGCCCACGGTGAACCAGTGGGAGAACCGAGTCGGGTTATTACTGACGTACTCTGGAGAACCGAGGGTACGGTCAGGACTCGAGCTTGTCTCAGCCCCCGAGAGGATCGCGCTCTCAACCTGGTGAACCGAGGTAGAGAGGGAGTGCTCCTGCTCGGGCCACTGCGCCAAGCCGACTGCCCGTTCTGGTCCGCGCGCCGGTATATATACCCGTTGACGGCCGCTAGGTGTCTCTCGTTCGTCGGTATAGGAGTGGGGAGCAGTCCCTTAATCCTGCTTGCTCCGCGAGATGTTAAGCGCGAGAGCACGGTGTATTGCTTATAGCAAGGGCTCTCGTCGCATCCCCCTCCTATTTCGGAGAGTGAAAGATCGTTTCGCTCTTATCACAAATCGGTATCCCGGGGGTAATGAACGTTTCAATCGGTAACTAAGAAAACTGTCTTACGGCCGATAACAGTTTCTTTAATCGGTGTACGGTAACAGGTAATACTCACTATATTTATTTATCGTCTTCACCACTCCCACCGCATCCAGACGAATCGCCCATCGTTGACCGCCACTCTCGACTCGATGCACCCTCCTTCCTATCGGTACTTCTACTACCGGTCCATCCGGAATCTCCACCCTGACTGTTGGTCGCTTATCTGCCTGCTCAGCTGATGTTGTTGCCGGCTTTATTTCCTGCTGTACTGGGGTCAGTGGTGGGGTTGGTGGAGTCACCTCCGATGTGGGAGTGGACTGTGTTGACCATTGTGTCCTTGGTGTTGGTGGTGTCGCCGCTACTATTGACGGTGTTCCTGGCGGAGTTGGAGCCGATGTTATTGGCTGTTTTTTAACCGGTGGTGTGGTTGGTGGCTCTGCTGGTGCTGAGGCAGTTGATCGTAATCCCGGTGGCTCTACGATCACCGTCTTCCGCGTCGGCCGGACCGGTCTTTTTACCGGTTTAGATCCTCTCTCCTTCTCCGTTTCTCTGCTGGCCACTTTACGGCGCAGCGCGGCTAATTTTAGTGCCCATGCCTCTCCTGTCACGTCTTCCACCAGCTTGATGCGAGGCCTCTCCTTTCCTACCTTAGGCCTGGTCTTCCTTGCTCGTGGCGGCTTGATGACTGACGTCCGCACATTCCTCGTCACCTGCGCCTTTGGCAGTTTCTTTGCCGGTGTGATTATTTTTGTCCGCGGATAGACCCGTTTGGTCAGGACCTCCAAAGGTGTTGGCTGGTAGGTCGGTGTCTGCGGGGGTACCGGTCCCGGAATATACTCCCAGTCTTTCTCTCCTTCCACCTTCTCCTTTCCTGGTGTTTCCTTTTCCTCGTCCTTTTCCGGCCACTCCGGCACTATCCACCCTTCCTTCTCCATTTCTGCCTGGATCGCTGCCACTGCTCGCTCCGTCTCGAGGACTACCTCTTCGAACGACATGTCGAACGTAACTAATTTCTTTTAACTTTCCTGCGAGGCGCTAGCAAACCGCTAATGTATTGTAGGACGTCTCCTGATGTTATTGTTGACATTATCGGTCTCTCGCGTGGATTGTTATTTCCGACTAGTCCGCTTGAGTTATGTACGTCCTTAGATCTCGTACATGAACGTGCTTTATTTTTCTACCGTTTCCGTCCTCTAAGTCGAATATTACTGGTGATATTTTCTTTGTTATACGGTACGGGCCTTCTGACTTCTTATCCAATCCGGCATTATAATTTTTCGCTTTATTTGAGAGTTTATGTATTTTGTATAATACTTGTTCTCCTATTGTTGGACTCCATTTACGATGACGTAAATCATAACTATGTCGTTGTTTGTCGAAGCTGCGTGCTAACAAAATACGCGCGAGTTCAATTGCGTTTTGCTGGCGTTTACGGCGGGTTCCTACCTCCGTTGGTAATGAACCTCCCACTTCCTGGCTCAGGCTGCCTGGTGGGTTTAGTTCGCGACCGTAATTCAGATATGCGGGTGAATATCCAGTAGCATCACTTGGTGCGGTATTATATGCGAATGCTATCTCCGCTATATGTCGATCCCAGGTCTTCTGCGAATCCGTGATGTATTGTCGAATCATTGTCTTAATCACTCTGTTTGTCCTTTCTACCGGATTGCATTGTGGCGTATACGGTGGTGTATATCTCGTTTTGATATTGCAATCTTGTAATAATTTCTTCCATTCTTTACCAATGAATTGCCGACCATTATCACTTACCACCGTACGCGGACAACCATATCGTAATATTATCTGCTCTTCTAGAGCTTTTGTTACCGATTCGGATGTTGCTTTACGTAGAGGGCGCAACTCTACCCACTTGGTAAATCTGTCCTGCATTACCAACAGTTGTACATTACCATCTGTGGATCTCGGTAGCGGCCCTATTAGGTCCACCGATACCATTTCCCATGGCTGATCTACTTTTGTTGCGTGCATTTTTCCTGGAGGGGCTTGTTGTTGAACCTTGTGTTTTTGACAGCTATCGCACGCTCGCACATACTTCGTCCCATCTCGTAACATTCCCGGCCAGTAGTATAATCGAGCCATTCGGGAAAGTGTCTTTGCTATTCCCAGATGTCCAGATACCGGTGCGTCGTGACATTCCTTTAGTACGCGCACTCGTTCTTCCTTTGGTATACATAATTTCCATTCTTCTATTTGATCATACTCATTAAAATCGAGTGTGTGTAAAATGTGTCGGTATAACCGTCCCCCGGTAATACAGTACTCTGGGTTACCATCCGGATCTTTCCTGACTTTATCCATCATCTCGTTGTACCATTTACATTTTATCACTTGATTTACGGTGTATACTTGGATTGGTTGACGTGATAACGCATCTGCAACCACATTGTCTGGACCTCTTCGGTAACTTATCTCGTAGTCCCATTGGCTTAATTCCATTGCCCATCGGGCTAATCTTCCTGACGGATTTTCTATTTTGTCGAGCCATTTCAAAGACTGGTGGTCGGTTATCACCTTGAAGTGATATCCTTCAAGATAATCGCGCATTTTCCATATTCCCCACTTTACTGCTAGACATTCCAATTCCGTAGCAGAGTAGTTTCGTTCTGCTCTATACAGGGATCTGCTTGCATACGCAATTACTCTTTCTTCTTCCTTATCACCTTGTGTTAAGACAGCGCCCAGTCCTTCTTTGCTCGCGTCAGTCTGCAGCTTAAATGTCACTGCCCAATCAGGGCATGCGTGAATCGGTGTTTCCGTCATTTTTACTTTTAATTTTTCAAATGCTTCTTGATGTTGTTCGTTCCATTTCCATCTTTCTGCTTTTCTTAATAACTTATTCAACGGTGCACAAATTGTTGATGCATCTTTTATAAACGGCGATACCATGATACCATGCCGAGAAATCTTCTTAGCTGTTTCACATTTTTAGGTGGTTCCAGTGTTTGCACGGCTGCTACCCTCTGTGGGTCTGTATGTAAACCTTCCTTATCGATGACATGACCGAGATATGTTAATCTATTCTTACCAAAGTGACATTTCTCCCAATTGGGGCTTAAATTAGCTCTTTTTAACCTGTCTAATACGTTTCTTAAAATTTGGATATGCTCCTCAAAAGTTTCTGATATAATCACAATGTCATCAAGGTATGCGAATACATTCGGGGCCAAATCTGGCGTTATAATTCGATCCAAAAGTCTCTGGAACGTAGCTGGTGCTGCGTGCAACCCGAAAGGCATAGTTATAAACTCGAACAAACCACGCCCTGGAACTGTAAATGCCGTAATTTCGCAACTCTTATCTTCTAGAGGAACCTGTCAGTAGCCATTCTTCAAATCAATCGTTGAAATAACTTTTGCCCCTCGTAATTTATCCAAAGTAGCATTTACTTGGGGTATGGGGTATGCATCCTTTTCTGATACTTCATTTACTTTTCGGAAATCGATACAAAATTTGATTCGATTTCTTGGTGATTACTACGGCTGAATTCCATGGACTGTTGGACGGTCTTATTACCCCTTCCTCAATCATTTTATCTACTTCAAGATTCATCACTTTTAATTTCTCTGGATTACACGGTCTGTAACGTTGTTTTATTGGTGTCTGTTTATTCAACCGGATCTCGTGTTTAATGAGAGGCGTTGTTCCTTTAATTTTCTCAAATTCCTTTTTTTCCTCTTCTATAAGAGCCTGTAATTTCGCAATGTCCTCTCTTGATATCTCCGATAGCCCATTTCTCACCGTGACTTCGTAAATCGAATTTCTTTCAGTATTTCTAGCTTGTAACTCTACCCCGTTAAACATGATTTTCATTTGTAACTTTTTTAAAATGTCCATTCCTAGTAAAATATCTGGTCCCAGGCTTTCCATGATATAGAAATTGTGTTTTAATTGACGGTTTGAAATTTCCAATTCTCCGGTGATATTTCCGGTAAGTACGATTTCTGTACCATCCGCCAAACTAGCTGTGCTTTCTTCGGGTGTAATCTTCCATTCCGCCAACTCACAATTCTTGACCATGCGTTTACTTATAAATGAGTTTATTGCTCCGGTGTCGACTAATGCAGTGCATCTAATATTTCCTACTCTGGCCTGGACATAGTATCTATTTTCCTTTCCGAGGGCCGGCTGTTCTTGTTGGTCGAGCCGGCCCGCTCTCCGTTTCCCGGTTTCGGACACTTACAATCACGAGTTAAAATGTCATCTCTTCCGCAGTAAGAGCAGAATTTCTTTGATTGATTTCTACAATTAAATCTGTCGTGGCCTCTTTGCTTACAGCGCCAGCAGCATTCCTTCCTATTATAGGTCTGTGTGACAGTCATTGTAGACCCTGGAGTATTCTGTCTAGGATGAAATTTTATTTCTGCCGTTTGTACTTTTGTCTCACGGAGAGTTTCTTCTATTTCTTCTACTTGTTGCACGAAGTCATCAATAGACTTAATTTCGCCTCGCTTGATGTACAGTCTTAGTTCCGACCTCATATTATAATACAATGTGTTCAGTTGACGCTCTAGATCGTATCCTCCTCGCCGTCTCATGAGAGTAACGACATCAAGTAAGTAGTTACGAATTGCTTCTCCATTCCTCTGATGACGGTCGTTGATCTGTTTTTCGAGACTACGCAGTTTACTTGGTGACAAGAAATATAAACGTAACTTTTCTACTAGTCGCTGCCACGTTAATTCTTCTTCCTGGATATTTCGATACCACAGCAGCGCGTCACCTCGTAACAGTTCTGTAATTCCTTGCATCATTTGTTTGTCGGTAAACTGATATGCTCGCTGTAATTCATCGACTCGTTCCAGAAATACATATAAACTCTCTTTACCACTGAAGAAACAATTCCATTTTCTCATCGACTCCATTGTTCTGACGGCCATTGAGACTGGTATTTCGAATTCGGTCGATAACGTATGTTTATCTTCTTCGCCGTCGACTGGATCTTCGGGCTTATCGGTAAATTTATCCGGGTTTGCGCGCACAAAAACGACCAGCCTTTCTCGTAGTTCAGCTACCGTTCCTTCCCAATCTAACTCATTCTTCTTAACCTCATTGATCAGTTCTTCTTTCTTGAGTTTATATATCCAAGAAACGCCCATCTTGGTTACTATCTGTTTACAAAAATTGTGCTAGTATACGCGCTGTTCTAGTGTACCTACAATCGATCGGTGTAACGAGATGCCATAAATTCGTGTGACTAACTACTCTATCTAAACTGTTCGGGCGCCATGTAACCGAGGGATTTTGCCAAGTAAGGAAACCAGGGTGGGGTTAAGTAAAGACCAACACTTTTATTTCTAAATGAGTATTTATTATTCGCTTAACTAAATTATAACCCGCTCGTCCTTATGTCTCTGCAACAAATGAATACAAGAAGAGTCTCGTTAGTCACATAAATCCATTCGCATGCGTGTTATGACTGTGTATATACAATATATGTGTGATATGCTAGCCAGGCAATATAATTACTAATACGGAATACAAGGTTACAATATACTAATGACGCGGTTACCCCTCGACGAGAGCGACTCGATCGTCGATAGGGCAGAAAATCTCGGTGGTGTCGATAATCCTCTGGAGAACCAAGAGGGTTATCGACCCAAACGCTAAAACGAAACTGGCTAGGTGTGTACAACGGTGTCGACTTGCCTCCCTCCACTATGGTGCGCCGATAGCCAAAGGAGCAAGTTTCGCAGACGACTATCCTGGTGAACCGAGGAGAGTCGTCTATTGCTTTCGCGGTTACGGTGTCGCGGGGGCACGTACGCGGTCGCGGGGCCAAGCACCTTCCTCGTTTCGCCCACGGTGAACCAGTGGGAGAACCGAGTCGGGTTATTACTGACGTACTCTGGAGAACCGAGGGTACGGTCAGGACTCGAGCTTGTCTCAGCCCCCGAGAGGATCGCGCTCTCAACCTGGTGAACCGAGGTAGAGAGGGAGTGCTCCTGCTCGGGCCACTGCGCCAAGCCGACTGCCCGTTCTGGTCCGCGCGCCGGTATATATACCCGTTGACGGCCGCTAGGTGTCTCTCGTTCGTCGGTATAGGAGTGGGGAGCAGTCCCTTAATCCTGCTTGCTCCGCGAGATGTTAAGCGCAAGAGCACGGTGTATTGCTTATAGCAAGGGCTCTCGTCGCAGGATCATCAAAAAGATTCAGTTGCATTTGATTGTAGAAATCTAAAACAGCAAAATAAACGCAAAAAAATCAAGATGTAACAAAAAGTAAAATTTTATTTTAATATAATATCTACTCTATTATACTTGTCTGATGTTGATCTCCATTACTCTATTGCTATCTCAGTTTGACTATTTTTATCTTCTTCAGCGTAGCACATAAATAAAGTATTACAATTAATGAAAATAACAATTGGAACATCCACAACAAAACTGCATATTCAAGTTTCTGACATCTGCTTATACGTCTTATTGATGTTTTTCACTTAAGCCCGGTACATGTTAATACAACAGAATAATAAAAATAAGCTTTAACTTGGGTTAGTATATCCATATTTTTATTTCTATTCTCCTGTTCTTTTCGCTCAAGACTAAGAAGTTGAAATAAATATCTTTAATGATTCTCGAGCAAAGGTTATATTATTTTCAAATTTTTTTTATTCTTTAAATAATTATAACTTTGTTCACACACACTTGCCAAGTTCCACGTTAGACTACTTTAAAAGTAAACAAAATTTTAATAAAAAGTACATTTTAAATTATAATTTTTTTGTAGAAAACTAATTCATAAAAGATTCTGAAATTTTTACAGCATAATGCTATTACTATGTTATATTTTCACGATTTTTTTCCAACATATTTGATCAATTATTGAAAGAGATATAAGCAATTAAACATTTTGTACAAAAATATATAATGCTTAATAACTAAAGTAATAATATATGCTTTTTTAAGCTGAAACATATACAGATCGAAACTACCAAAAAGACTATTGTTTCCCAAAATTTCAAGTGGATTCAATACTTTTTATTCCCGAAAACGTTGAACATGGAAACCCCAATCTTTTCACAATTTAAATTTTTAAATAGAAACTAATCAATATAATTAATAAAAAATTTTATAGTTTATGACTATTCTATGGTTACTTCATAATGAATTTTTCAGCTCATTCGTCTGATTCATTTCCACACACACACACACACACACACACACACACACACACACATACACAGACGCAATCCATACAGACATTTTCTAAAAACACGTGATTTTGACTCCTGACATGTTAATAGTACATTGTGCAACTAGGGAGCAAAATACGAAAGCACAAAATTATTTTGCTCCCTAGGAAGAGAGTGTGCTATATTGCTTTCTCTACATAGACGAGGAAAATAGTATCTTGCGCTCAGAGTGCGGGAAAGATCTTTTTATTACAGTTGATTAAAATAATTTAAAGTTCTCAACGATAATCTAAAATAAATATTTCAGCATCATCAATAAGATAAAAAAAATTGTATATTACATAAAAACTAATATTTATTTATATAACATTACAATACAATATTGAGGAGTAAACAATTGCTCAAATAAAGATACAATCTTAATGTCCCGAGTCTGCAAAAAATGTTTTCTTCAATTTGCGTAATATCACAATCATCTTCAAGTAAAAACTTAAATATATGCATATAAATTTTTGCACATGTTTCTCAGTGAAATGTCCCATATATACATATATTATATAATGATGTTTGTGAAGTCACGATACACGCGAGAGGTCTTTATGACAAAACCGACATGTTTAAAGATGTCGATGATAAAACAGCATAATTAGGAAATGTAAATTAATTATGTTTAATATCGAAATGAAATAATGAAATAAAGTATAACTATTATTTAAGGTTTAGAGTACACATTGTGGTAATAAAAATTTGAATAAATTAAAATGTTTAAACAAATTAACTAACAAGCTTCAAAACCCTATAAACCCGTAAGAAATATTTTTAATCAATTAAAATGTTAAAATAAATGAACTAAGAAGCTATTGTATCCAGATAACTCGGTATCGGTGATGTAAATGTGAAATTACCATGGAATTAGTAGCAGTTAGAATTATTTGAATATTAAGAGTAAGTAATATAAATTCGAAAAACAGGAATTATTTACTCGAAAATTATTAATTATTGTTAATGAAAGAATTAGAATACTATAAATTTTGCGTTTGCTCATTGAAAGAGCTTCAAAAATCCAAAATGAGAGGTATGCATGTGTAAATGATTAAACACCACTGTCGATAACCAGGTGAAGGTTATCTAAAACTTAAGAAAATGTTCGTATTATTAATTATTATTAATAAACATGTAAAAAATGTACGAATTTTATGACTTTCTGTAAAAAAATTGTATAAAACCGAGAACTAAAAGTTTCCATTTTTATGAATACAAGAAGGTTGTTTAAAAGTTCAAGAAATGTAAAGGCTTAATGAATCAATTATTGTTAATTAAGCTATTTGAAAAATCGTCTATTTTCTATCTTCGTGCTAAACGATAATTAATTAATTACGCCTTTACATTTTTTAAACGTATGCATATAACCTTCATCTGCTTGTAGAGAGTGTGTTTTATATCATGTATAGAAAATGTACACCTATAAAGTTTTTGGTATTAGTATTATCTATGGAAGAACGAAAAAATGATCAATTTTTGGCAAATTTAATAACAATAATTAATCAAATAAGCCTGCACAGTTTTTGTAACTTATAGATGATCTTTTTCTGGACACACACACACACACACATATTGTGTCCGATCATGTATAGAAAATGTACATGTCCAGTTTTCTTCTTTTAAATCATTTTCTACGGAAAGATGGACAATTTGTAGATTTGAAGTTCTTTAATGAACAATAATTATTAATTCTCAAGTACGTAACTCCTAATTTTTGAAATTTACATTATGAACTGTTAATATTCAACTAGATATATAAGTTATAATGCCCCTGCATTGACAAATGTCAGATTTATGATTAAATATTATAGCACTATTTTATAATTTATTAGTATCACATCATCTACTATTTCAAAGTAATAAAAGTGTAACTACAATTTACCTTTTTATTTGTTTTTCAATTTAAATATAAAAACAGTTAAAAGAATGCAAAAAGTGTTATAATCTTTTAAGGAAGTTATATGTACAAAACTTTAAAGAAATGTATTGAAGGTACATTTTGGGCTGGCAGGATCACATATGGAACGAAAAAAAGTAATAATTATTGAGTGTATAAATACAAGAAATATAAAAAAGTATAAATAATTTGGCCTAATAGTGTTTTCAATAATAGATAAGCCCCACACACTACCAACTAATAAACCTATGATAACCTGGAAATAGAATTTAATAACAAACAATTGTGCACATGCACAAACTTATATGCACCCCCGTAGAATTATTTGAACTGCATCTGAAACGTAATGTGAAAGTTAATTCATTAAAATCGATAATCCCAATCGTGATTTTTCTACTGTTTCTTTTGTCTGAAAATATTATATATAGTCATAGTATTATTATCTTGCACTGTTGTAAAGAATGAACTTGTAAGAAATGAAACGTGGAAAACTAAAAACTCATGAACACCTGAGACAAGTTAATAAAAAAATTGTGCACACGCACCAGTTTATAATCACCCCCGTAGAATTATTTGGACTCCATCTGTAAAGTAATGAATTGTTTTTTTTAAAGTTAACCCTTAAAGGATCAGGATTTCAAATATTTTGAAATTATTCATTATTATTATTTATTTATTGTTTTATTTAAAGGTTATTAAAGGATTCCATCTTAGAATGAAACTGAGGTTAGATGCTGAGGCGGATCATGGCGCCATATTGTGCCATCCCGGTCCTTTTAGCGATACTTCAACGCAATACAGTAAAACTCAGTATACTTGTTTTCTTTGCGCGATAATTCAACACAATACAGTAAAACTCAGTGCTTGTTTTCCTTGCGCGATAATTCAACGCAATACAGTAAAACTCAGTACTTCTTTTCCTTGCGCGATAATTCAACGCAATACAGTAAAGCTCAGTACTTGTTGTGCTTGCGCGATAATTCAACGCAATACAGTAAAACTCAGTACTTGTTTTCCTTGCGCGATAATTCAACGCAATACAGTAAAACTCAGTACTTGTTTTCCTTGCGCGATAATTCAACGCAATACGGTTTGATTAACTCAATTATAATCATAGTTATCTTATAACTTATCATTCAGTGCTTTATTATCCTTCCTTTTTCGTTTTGCTTCTACCGTATACTCTGGATCTCTTATTGGCATTCGTCTTTTTTTACGACTGTCAATTATTTCGGGAACCACACAATCTCCGTAAACATATGCTGCAAGTTCTACCATTCTTTCAATAAACATTTCGTTTCTATTAATGTTTAAAGTGTATATACCTTTCATGGTAGATACTACAAACAGACAGTAAGATCTTCCAGTCACACGTAACTGACACTGTATTTGATAATAATAATCGTGGGTTTCTTTCATAAACGGATTATTATCTACAAAATAAAAGACTTTCGATATAGGGCATTTTTTATCCCGCATTGCTTCCAGTGGTTCCAAATCTTTACCAATATATGGACATTTTATTTCTACAATACCGTCATTATTAAGTAATCCATCTGGACTTGCAGCTATACCCAGTACTTCCTTATCAATGAACATTGCTCTCGTAATACTGCTTTTGTCACCAATTCATGGTTTATAGCAGGATTGTCAGATAATATTCTAGGATACAGTATTTCGGATACCAGTACTGTACATGATGTTTCAATTCGTTTTTTACATCCTTTGCCTATTTTAGAAGCGGTGATAAACCATATTCTCATGCTTCTCCATTCGTTACAAAAACTTTGATCTCTAGTTTTTACTTCAATGTCTTCCCTTTGCTGTCTCCAACGATCTAAAGTAGCATAATGTTCATGTCTACGTTTAATCAATTCTTTTTCATTTACATCGGCTTGATGAGCATTAATTCCATAATCTTTATCTGCTCTTTGAGCAACATTGATTATTGATGTAATCTTTATCTGATTTGAGGATTTATTACTTCTTTCTTGATTCTTAATCTGTCTTCTTTCTTGTACAGCTACTCCAATAGCAGGAGGATTTTTTTCTGATGCTTCCCAGATTTTACCAAATGTTTCTCTACTGTTACACGCAATTACAGCCACATGACAACGGGAATTATATGAATCCTTCTTTGCAAAGTGAATACGTTTAGCTCCTATTGTTTTTGCTATTAATGCATTCAAACTTTCTGATCTGTTTGTCGTAACGTTATGTAGCAAACTGCTAACATTATTTGTAGCTCTGTACATACATTGTTCAACTTCCAAAAATAAATTTGCCTTTTCCAACTCTGGAACTAGATTTACTTTCTGCCTAGTTGATTCGTTACATTCAAAAGTAGTGTTAATGCAGCGAGAATGGTCTCCAAAAACATGAAAAGGCAATATATTAATATTTTCTCGCAATAATCGACACTTATGTCCCCAAGTATAATCTCTCTTGTTGATTTCGTCGACAGCTTCAGTTATACAGTTGATAAATTGGGGCCCACTTTCTTCGATACGTTTTCGCAGTAATCCTAATCTACCTTTCTTCTTAAACAATAATTTTATATTGGTGCTCACATTTCGTTTAATGTGGTTAGTACAAAGAATATTTTCTACTTCTACACCATACATACCATAAGGATTGGCGTCTAAAATTGCCTTGTAATTACTACTGTCACCATCGGAAATGAACACTTTATAAATCAAATTATGTTCTTCAACGCTACTCAAAAATTCTTCGGCTACTGCTGCACTTTCCATACTTGTAGAACTCTCATTGCTTCCATGATTGTGTAGGCAATTATGATTGTTCGGCTTTCTACCCTGTCTATGAGCAACATCACATATACTGCAAGTTATTTGCTTCACAATAATTTGTAGTACCTTTTTTGTGTACCGTCCAATGATTACGTAACAACATGCTGGAGAGTCATACCTTCCATTCATATACGATCTTTTTAAGTACGAACCATCTCCTTCGACCATTGTGCAAGGGATTCCCTTAAATACGTAATTTCTTTCAGCCCCATTTAATAACTGTATACATAATTACATATAAATTTTATATTACATAATTATGTTTAAATATATGGTTGATAGAAAAGAATTTTACAAAATATAATGGTTTATACTTGTATAAGTTATAGAATAAATTTTTTTCATTAAAAAAATCCGTTTTTTATATATTTTAATCTTTATGCTACCAAAAAAACGTAATAAAGATTTGATGTTTTGAAAAATGCCCACATTAAAAAAATTTCTTTTCAATATTATTTAGGTAATTGATAATAGTTTAGACCTATTTAAAGTAATAAAATTTTTGACACCTGTCGAGTTGAAGTGAAATGTCCATTATTAATATTGATAAACCATTAACAATACCCCGGTAGAAATGAAAAGATTAAAAATGTTTACTCTTCTAGTTTCTGGGTAGTAAAAATGGATACAAATGCGCGCATTAAAAATGTCTAAAAGATCGCGATTACTTGGAATTGCAAGAAAACAGTGTGAATTAGAGTTTGTTTACGTCAACACAGCATGGTTTAACGATTCAAGGTTTTGTGATAGTTAAAAGTAAATTTTAATCATATTTCACATCGATTTTGATAGACTGCTATCTGTTATCTAACACTCAAAATTAAAGGCTACATTCGAGTTCGCAATATTTTCATAACGCGGACATTTTTCTTTTTTAATATGTAAAAATGGGCTTAGTATTTTGGAATATAAAAAATGTTGGTAGAATGTGAGAAAAACCGTTTAATCAACTAGCATTAATTGGGCATTTTTAATAGCTAGTTGTTACTCTGCTCTAAATTTTAATGCTTAGAAACTGTGTACTAAATGTTTTGGATTTCTACCAGGGATAGCACCAGATTGGAAACCATAAAAAGAATGATGTTAAATAATATAAAAAAAAAACATTAACATTACAAATACAGTTACTATTAACCTTAAATTTTTTTGTTAATTATCAAAGCCGAGTATATTGGGTACAGTAGTTTATAAAAAACTTTATTTTACACAATAATATATAAATATTACATTTTTAATTATAATAATTATAATTAATATTAACTTTTCCATAAAAGACTTTATTGTCGAACACGTTAACTTTTCCTCTACCCCATCCTCCCCTACCATGTTCTGCAAAAACCGTCCTATTTTCATTCCGTCCAACCACTTGCTCTCTTCCATTTTCTTCAACAACTTGCCTATTTTCATTTACAATATGCCTTCCCCCTCTTCCGTTGTTATTCCCCATTCCTCTCCTTACAGTTCTTGCACGGTTCCCTTCTGAATTTGTGTCCGTCGACTCCTCCTCATGAACCGAAGCATTATAATTGTCGGTGGCAGTATTTATCTCTCTCTCTCTAACTCTTCTATCTCTACCTTTATCTCTATTTAGATTAGCTCTTTCATTTTCTGCATAATCCTCGGTACTGGTACCCTGAAAATAAATAATTCAATTACATTTTAGACAAGAGAGAGAGATAAAGAGAGAGAGAATAAAAAGGAAACTTATATAAACTACCATACGATAATACGAAAGAGAGAAAAAGGGTATAAAATAACGAACACACACACACACACACACAGAGAGAGAGAGAGAGCTACTGACAAATATATATATATATGGGAGATTCCATGTGAAGTGATCCAGGTAAAAAATAGAATTTTGTTTTAATGTATGGAATCAGTAGAAAACTACTTGAATAGAGTGTAGCTAAATTTTTAGACCTAAATTTCAATTAGTACCAGAGCTGTAACCAATCAAAAAATCGAATTTTTTAAAAAAAATGATTTATTGGCCATTTTTATCACTACATAACTCAAAATCTAACAATTTTTTCTTATATACATTAAATTTGAAAAAGTTGATTAATTTCAAGAAGAATCAGTTGAAATATTTCATTTATATTATTTTTAAACTTTGAATATAGTTATAATCAATAAAAACCTTTATAGTAAAAAAAAGGGTTGTACGATCAAAAATATTTTATCCATCCAAGAATCTAATTCATCGATGATTAATTACCTTCAAAATGATGCAAAGTTTGAGTGCGGCAGAGCATTTCAGACAAAGTTATGGTGTTTTTAGGCAAATTTCTTAAAAAAAGAGAGCGAATGCATTTTATGAAAAAAACAGAGTAACCGTATACTTGCATTTAAACAACATGGCACTATTATTCTTCAATAATACAAAAATATACTATTTAATGTTAGTTACTGATACTTTTCAATCTCTAAGCTGCTTACAAACACAAAGCAGTAGGTATAAGCAGTTATACCTGTTATATAATTGGATAAATACCTGAAACTTTTTATAATTCCAATAAATTCAATTATATAACAGGTATAACTAAAAGTATCAGACTTAAATAACAACTAAATAAAAGTATCAGTAACTAACAATAAATAGTATATTTTAGTAATACTGAGGAATAATAATGCCATATTGTTTGAATGCAAGTATACGGTTAGTCTGTTTTTTTCATAAAATGCATTCGCTCTCTTTTTTTAAGAAATTTGCCTAAAAACACCATAACTTTGTCTGAAATGCTCTGCCGCACTCAAACTTTGCACCATTTTGAAGGTAATTAATCATCGATGAATTAGATTCTTGGATGGATAAAATATTTTTGATCGTACAACCCTTTTTTTTACTATAAAGGTTTTTATTGATTATAACTATATTCAAAGTTTAAAAATAATATAAATGAAATATTTCAACTGATTCTTCTTGAAATTAATCAACTTTTTCAAATTCAATGTATATAAGAAAAAATTGTTAGATTTTGAGTTATTAAGTGATAAACATGGCCAATAAGTCAATTTTTTCAAAAAATTCTATTTTTTGATTGGCTACAACTCTGGTACTAATTGAAATTCAGGTCTAAAAATTTAGCTACACTCTATTCAAGTAGTTTTTTACTGATTCCATACATTAAAACAAAATTCTATTTTTTAACTGGATCACTTCACATGGAATCTCCCATATATATATATATATATATATATATATGTATATGTATAAAATAAAATAGACACTAACAGCGATAAATAGCGATCAAACGAACGAACGAAAGGAAGAGAAATTAGAAGAAACATAGATCAAATGAGAGAAAAATAGTAAAAGTTATAAATCTAATGAAAGAATAAAAATTAATCTTACGTAAAACGGATTTGGCACTTTGGCACTTTTTCGTGACTGATTCCGATCGGCAAATTCTTGGGCTCGTTTTCTTTTATTTGCGCCACCACTCCTGCTTCGCCTTGGTTCACTCATCCTATGAACAAAACGATTATTATTATAACATCTACACACATATATACATATACACACATATATACATATGCACACATACATATATAAACTGTACAATGTAAAGTCTAATTACCTTCCTTATTGTAATCAGCGATTGATCGTACTGTGTGTGAACAATGTACTCCTAGAGCGCACGCTGAATGTAACTGAACTCGATGTAAACAGTTTACGTGGCAACGACCAATGAAATCATAGATTTCCATGTACCAATCAATTGGCTCGTAGAAAGTTTCGCGTTAACGTTTACGTACATGCTTCCTTTTTTAATATTTATGTATATTTAATAGTAATAAAAATAATAATTGTACAATTAAAGCATACAATTAAAAAATTTAATGCAAAACAATATTGTTTTAAAAAAGCGGAAAATCTAATTTACAATTTATTTTTCCTATACAATTTTTCGTTAAGATTTATAAAAATGAAACTATACTGACCGTTGTGATGCACTTTTCTTGCGACTAAGTCTTCGAGCACTTAGACGATATCGTTTTTTTCCCGCTGAGGCGTCATTTTTTCTTTGACTAAAGTCCTTTTTTACTTTATTCACGTAATCCATGATAAAGTATAAAAATAATTATAACTGACTGAATAATTCTAACTAACACAGGTGTAAATAATGAATAATAAAAACGAGACAATTTCAATGTTAACCGAACGGTAACAATCAGAAACTAATATAATAAATAGCGGGAAACAAAAGAAAATTACTAAAATAAGTTACTAAATTAAGGGGTCAAGCCTGGGTTAACTGCTCAAAAAATCGATTTTTTTTTATTAACTTTTTTAGAAGTATTTCTTATATAAAACATTATCCCAAAATTTGAAAAACAAAAAAAAATTTTTTCGCAAGTTATAATTGAATAAAGTAAGCATTAACGGACATTTTTTCTCTAAAATTATTTTTGCAAAAAAAAACATTTTATTTTAATTTAACTAAAACAATAATTGCGAGGTTTTCGACATTTACATACAAGTATATTAAACGAAGTAACTATCAAGCGTAGAGTTTGGTAAAGTAGAAATCTACTTTACCATACGATTCAAATTTAATAGTTAATAAATAAATGATTCCTTTTACTCTAATATACTGCACAAATACGTACAGTTTTATTTGAAGTAAATATTGTCTGCATTGATAAAGTATTTACATTATTTTAGTAAATACTCAGTGGATTTTAAATTAAAAGTATATTTTTGATTATAAATTTTATTAGTTTTAAAAAATTAATTATAAATTTATACAAAAAAGAGCAGTAAAAAAATGCCAGACTCAAGGAATAGAATACCTGGTACATCTGCTCATAAAAAAATTATCAACATCAGTAAGAACCAACTACGTTGCACTTCCATCAACATCGATGGAATTCACAACACCAAAGCTACAATCCAGATCAAATAAAAAGTTAAAAACTGATACCATTGAAGAAAGTAGCACACAAAATAGAATTATAGATATATCACTACTTTTCCCAATATTAGAAGAATTTTTAGTTTGTCAGATTGTCATGGTACAGTTAAATTTTCTGAAGTTGATGTGAGAGGTTTGGGAAGTAAAATAACAATAACATGTACAAACACAATGAAAACTCTTGGTCATGGGCATGCTGGTTTAGTTACTTTTTGTGGAAATATGGATTTGCCGAGTCCAGTTTCTCACAGTAATTATGACATTATTAATACAGAGATAGAAAATGTTTGTAAAAAAGTTGGTAAAGAGTCTATGAAAGCAGCTATCAAGCAATTATATGATTCAACGAGTCAGAATTGCCATATAAGTGTATCAGGTGATGGTTCTTGGAGGAAGCGAGGATTCAATTCTCTTCAAGTTGTTGCAAGTTTGATACTGCATGAGAATGGAAAAGGAATTGACGTTTCTCCAAAGCAATCTATTTGCAGAGTATGTGAATTGCGACCAGAAGAAGGCACAGAAGAATATAGAGAATGGTACAACGTACATCAAACTAATTGCTCTGCCAACCACACTGGTAGTTCTGGCAAGATGGAAGTAGATGGAATTGTAGTTTCAAAGATCTGCATCACTTTATGGCATAAAATATGCTAATTATATTGGAGATGGAGACTTTATAAAGCTAAGAGAAGTTTATAAAGCTTTGTGCGATGTCAAAGCATATTGAGGTTTGTAACACTTTCACAAATACACATAAATTAACTTCAACCATATATCACACTAAGCACAAATACACTGAACATAAGAAACCACTTGTTGATATAATTTTATCCGTATACTGCAAATAATGTATTATATCTAAGTGTTGATACATTGGTTATGCTGAAATGGAGAAACAAAGAATCAATTTCTTGAAATAAACAAAATATAAATTTAAGGTTATGCAAATACTTATCTGATATAATTTGTTCATGCAGTTTTATCAACCACTTGTTTCTTTTATTTATTTTATTTAGATATTCTATATATATTTAATATATAATATATAATTCTACTTGATATTATAATAGCTCAAAACTGAACTACAAACGTGTGGCTGGTGCACACTTCCATTAACAGCTGTAACACTATATATGCTTCTCTCTTTCTCTATCACGTGACAAGGCTATTCGAAAAATCAATAATCTTATGGAAGACTTGTCATGTGAGAGAGAGAAAGAGATATTGTACACAACTGTCAAACAGTATTTGTTTTTACTGCATTCTTTACATATTTTTAATTAAATTTAATGCTTATAATAAAAATTATAATCATATAATATAGTATATGATTTTTTATCAAAATATTTTTTAAAATCCATATAATCATGCATTAATATTCAATAATAGCAAAGTATTCTTGTAGTTTTAAAAAATTTTATTTCTCTTTTTATAAAGAAACTGATTTTTGATTTTCTGTTATTTTAGATAATACATGTATATTAAAAAAATATACTGAGTATTATATTAATAAAACCAGAAAAAAGGCATTATAAACCTATTAAATATACATATTATTAAGATTACACATACAAATTGTATGATATCTGAAGAATATGGTATTAGAATTATAAAATAAGTAAAACTTTAAATCTTATAAGTGAAACTTTAAATGCATTTATCTCATTAATGGTTTTTTAATGATTTTAGCTTACTTGCCGCAGGATATTTCAGAGCCAGGTTGATGAATCACTTTGAAATTTTGGGGAAACTTTTAAAATATATATTTCTACGGACTTATGTTGCCCAATTTTCAAAAAGATAAGTTTTAGGTGAATTTTATGTACGTATACGTACTACTATTTTACGTATACGTAAACACTATTTTTCTTATTATTATCAACTTTTATATTTAATACATTGTTATTAAATTTTTTTTCAGAAAAAGAAAAACATAAGTCTGTAAACATATTTTCCATGAACATTTTAAGACTTATTAGACATTAAAAGATGCATTCAGTGCTTCAATATCCTGCGGCAACTGCAAAAATTGATCAATTTTTTAATATCATTATAAGTTTAATAACCAGAATTAAAAATGCATAATAAACATTTTTTATATTGATAACTATAAAGTATAATGTATATATATTATGTAAAAAAAATAAATTTGTAAGAGGAAATAAAAAAAAAAGTTTATTCCAGTAAGAATTGTTTATTTATTTAAAACATTTAACCCAGGCTTGACCCCTTAAATGGAGTTACGTTGGTAATAAAAAATAAAAAAATAAGCTCACTGAATGACCAATGAAAATAAAAGTATATAAAAATATAAATTTATAAAAAACTAGGGGGGTACCCCCTACTCGCTACGCTCGTCAACCCCCGATTGCGGCTTAAAAATTGTGCATTTGTTATAATTTATAGTATTATAAATTTTATTTTAAAAATAAACTTGCTTCAAAAGGTTGAAAATTGTAGTTTTCGGTACAAATGTGAAAATAGAAAATATTCTCTCACAAGTGTGTCGAACGATATTATTCGATATCACACACTGTATAGAAAATAAATTATATAACTTCTGTTTATATGTAATAGTAATGTAAAAATATATGCAAACTGGATGGTAGTTTTGAATCACTCTGTATCATCACACATATGCTGACATATCCACATTCACTCACCCACACCAACTCTCACACCCCAACATCTACCTATACTCGTCCCCATCTACCCACCCACATTAACATCCACCCACACACGCCCACATCCAACCATCCACGCCTACCCTCGCACATCCACATCAACCCATACACACACTTACACCTACCTGCACCCACCCTCACATACCTGCATCCACTTCCATATCCACATACATATACCTATCCATTCTCATGCACTCAAGTTTCACGTTTCACATTCACATCCACCCACGCACATGTCAAAATTTAGATTTTAAATCTGTATTTGCCTGCAATTTGGGTCAGTCATCCGCTGTATATATAAATCCTAGAAAGTATACATCCAGGGTAACAAACACATGATTCAAAATGATCACCCTTTATATTCATATTTGGTCTATGGCGGGTATTTTTGAATAATGCTGCAACCCAATAACCCATATCCAACCATCCACACTTTTGCACACACACCCACCACCCACACTCGCCACTACCCACCGATCGTCATGCACTCACATTTCACGTTTCACATGCATATCCACTCACACGCACATGCTGATTTTAACATTTAGAATTCAAACGTGTAGTAGCCTGCAATTCGGGTCCGTTATCCCCTGTATATAGAAATCCCGTAACGTATATATACCGGATGGCACAAACATGATTCAAAAAGATGGGTATATTTGAACTCTGTATCTCATGCACATGCTCACACACCCATATCCAACCATCCACATTTACCCGCACACATCCACATCAACAAATACATACTCACTTCTACCTACCCGCATCCACCCTCACACACCAACATATACTTCTAGATACACATACATACACCTATCCATCCACACACACTCAAGTTTCACGTTTTACATCACATCGACCCACGCATAAATCTCATTATGTATACATAAAGGGTGGCATAAACATGATTCAAAAAGATCACCCTGTTTATTCAAATTTTGTCTATAGGGGGCACTTTTGAATCACTCAGTATCTCACACACTCACGTATAATGTATTACAGACACATCAACCCATAGATACCCACACTCGAGTTAAAATTTAGAATTCAAATGTTTAATAGCCTGCAATTCGAGTCCAACGTGCACTGATACATAAGTCCCATTACGCCTACAAGCTGTAAAATATACGATTGAAAAAGACCACCCTGTATATTCCAATTTTACGTCCAGCGGCCACCACCGCAGCTGTTTGAAAAATATAGATAGAATAGATTTTTTTTAATAAGTCTTATATAGATTTTAATAATATAAATAGTTGTAGAGTCTGATGGAACATACTCGCTATTTCGCGACCAACCGTAATAAACACGTGATTACACGTCATGTTATATGTACGTGAGGCCATAGGGACGTATCTTGTTATACCAGAAATTCTTCAGAAATTTCTGAAACAGCGGCGGCGGCGGCAACGAAATTTTTTTAATAATATAGATAGATATTCAAATCGATAGGTATATATACATTATAAACATTAATAAATTAATTAATAATAAATAATTATCGCTGGATAAACGACATCAATATATATTCACTGTAATAATATATACTAGTCAAGATGCTCGCTTCGCTCGCAGTTAAATAGGATTGTTAACATAATAATTCTTTACCATCAAATTACATGTAATGTAATATTCAAAAAATTACTTTTTAAAAACTATTTAGTAAAATAATTTATAGTATTAGTAATTAAATAAATATTACAATTATATAATTTGTTGGGATAAATCCGTAATAATTAATAGAAGAATGATCATTTTTACTATTTATATCATTAACAATTTTTGTTACTCCCAATAATTAATTCTAATATTATTATTTACATTAATACCTGATAAACTTTATATAATTCATAATAGATCGATTCATAAAAATAAATTATTAATTATAACATTCCAATAAGAATTTAAAATATCACATGTACTAGGATGACAAATATTAGAAGTTCAAATAGAAATAACGATTTGTTTTTACAATTTTTGATATATTGTTTACTTATAATTTTAAATATCGGGGTTTATGACGCCCATGACAGAGAGGGAAAATACGTACTTTAGTACGATAAAAAGAGACAGAAAAGATTATGGAAGCCCGGCTCCATAAACCTGCCATATTAACAATGAGTGGGAAAGGGATAGGGTTATTGGGATTTAACACATGAGGCTCCATAACCCCCTATTTAGAAATGTATATATATATATATATATATATATATATATATATATATCCCCATTAAAAAATCTCACTGGAGATCTCAGATCATATCCCAGGTAAGATGTCATACCAAAAACTCATTTCAGCAATTTTTCGTTCATTACACGTTTTAAACCTTCTTATGTCGATTGATAACTTGTTTAAGTGGGTATCATACTTAATTACAAATACAAATTTCGCACCAGAAAATAGCAGACGAAAAAACAACTAAATTACTTAAAACAATTAATAAAAACAAATTTACGCAAAAATAGGAGTTAGCTGCCCTCCGTTATGTAATTATCTATCATTTTATAAAGCTTCAAGTTACTATAACAACATGTCACCGAGAAAACCTTGAAAAATGCAATATTCTTATAATTTCTTGTATGAAAAATAAAATTCAACTCTTCAGACATTTTCAAAATTTCAATTAAAACAGCTTCAGCCCGGATTTGAACCGGGACCTAGCTCTTACTCTCGCACTCTATTACTCTAACTTTCGTTTTCTCTCTATCTCTCATTCTCTCTATCTCTCATTCTCTCCATCTCTCATTCTCTCCATCTCTCATTCTCTCCATCTCTCATTCTCTCCATCTCTCATTCTCTCCATCTCTCATTCTCTCCATCTCTCATTCTTTCTATCTCTCATTCTCTCTCTCTCCCTCACACAGACTCTCATTCTTACTCATTCTCACTCTCGCACTCCTTCACTCTCCCTCATTCTTACTCGCTCTGTACTTCTCGTTCTCTGTCTCTATCTCTCATACTCTCTCTCATTCTCTCTCTCTCTCACTCTCTCTCTCATTCTCTGTCCCTCATTCTCTCTCTCTCTCATTCTCTCTCTCTCACTCTCTCTCTCTCTCTCACTCTCTCTCTCTCTCTCTCTCTCTCTCTCTCTCTCTCTCTCTCTCTCTCTCTCTCTCTCTCTCTCTATTCGCCGAGTTCGCGAGCCGCTTAGAATTAAAACTCGAGAATTCGGTGTCGCGCATTGAGTCCTCGGTACAGGGGCTGGCCGGCGAGATTCGCGAGTTGGGATCGCGGGTTGCGATGATAGAGGCGTCGACCGAGGAGCGATTAAACGGTGTGTCGGGCCGCCTGGAGGCCCTTGAAACCGCTAATGAGTAGATTCGCGGCCAGATAAATGGTTTACGGGACTCGAATTTGGGGACTACTGCACCTCATATCAATGACGCATGCGAGATCCTCATTCGCGGTATTCCGGCAAATCTCACTCTTACTGAGGGGGAAACTCTCCAGAGAATTTTCGTCGCTCTCAATCTTCCCAGGATTTCGTCCCAGGTCATCGAGACTCGTCCTTGGCTCGTTCGCGACGGACCTTCGACCTCTGCCAACACGGCAAACAATCTTAATAATAAAAAAGGAATCGTCGTCCGATTTTTATCGCCCTCTACTAGGGACATTATACTCGAGAGAGCGCGCCTTCTAAAGGGAGTCTCGGCGGATTCTCTGTTCGGAGCGGGCGGATCTGGGGCAATTTATTTGCGTGCGTTGTGGCCCAAGCAGATATATGAATTATTCTCTAAAGCGCTCCGCCGCTCCACGGAGTTAGGCTTTGCGAGGCCTCTAATAAAGAATTTTATGGTCTTTATGCGCATTACCAAAGGAGGGCAACTCTTCCCGATCCATTCTGAAGCGGACATTGGTAAGATATCGTCACCGAATCCTCCCTCTCCGAAATAGGGTTTGTCTGGCCAGGCATCATCTTCAACTAACTCTTCATTCTCCATCTTCCATGCTAATATTAACAGATTAAAAACCCATTTTTCATCCATAGAATCACTAGTTTTACCTTCTAATCACGACATCATCGCTCTCTCCGAAACGTTCCTCACAGAGTATGACTCCTCAGACATGTTGGGCCTCCCGAACTACACACTACATAGGTTGGATCGTGTTGGAAAGGAGGGGGGGGGTGTGGCGGCCTACATCAGGAGTAATCTTGAGGTTATGCTTGTAGCTCACTCTGACCCTGTCTTTTCCAATTCCACAGAGTATATGATTTTTCAAATCTACAGCCAAACTAGCTCATTACTTTTTTGTGTGGTTTACAGGAGGCCCTCAGCGACCTATCCATCGAATTTCTTTGATTCGGTAACTCATTTCTTACACACCTGTGATCAGGTTGTCATTACTGGGGATTTTAACGTTAACATGTGCAAGAAAGATGGGTCGTCAACCATGCTGGAATCATATCTCGAATCATTGAACCTATTCCTAGTTAAATCCGATCCTACTCACCATACTCATACCTCAACCACTTCATCTCATACATGGCTTGATTTGTTTATCGCACGCAACCCTCCGCCTGTCTTCAATTACTTTAAATCTCCGGTGCCCTTTGCAGCAGGTCATGACTTCATTGTTTTGGAACTCGAATTTTCTAAACCACCACCTGTTGCAAAGAGGGTATGGTCGCGCAACATTACCCGGATTGATCTGACGGAGGCTGCTGCGATATTCTCGGCTGCTTTTGACCGTGCTTCATCTCCTCATATCACATATACTGCTTCATTTTCCCCGTCTACATCTCTCGCCTCACCTAACTCGCCTGGCCACACTTTCTCTTCCCAGCTTTCCTCCGCCCTCTCACCGTCCCCCTCTCCTACTCCCCTCAACAACCTCCTTCCCAACCTCGTTTCGTCTATTCTCCATACTTTCGACTCCCTTGCACCGGCAAGACTCATCACTATCCGAAACTCCACCAAACCCTGGATCACTCCATCTATTAGACATTCAATCAAAACTCGAAACTTGGCTTTTAAGAGGTACTTATCCACGGGCCTGAGCTCAGACTACCAGATCTATAAAGATCTTCGGAGATTAGTCAAGAACTCCATAGACTCATGCAAGTTTTCGTATTACAACAACAAAATCAACGCGGCATCTGACGCTTCGGGTTTATGGAGAGAACTCAGGAACATGGGTATAGCGACTACATCATCTCGGTCACCCCTTACCATGTTTTCATTAGATCAGTTGAACACTCACTACGCATCCATCTCTCACTCATCTACTCGCCTCGATCTTGCTCATTTTCAGTCACTTATCTCATCCTCTAGTATCTTGCCTCCCTTCTACCCCTCCACGTCCTTCCACTTTGTTCCTATCACTCCATACAGGATCCTATCTACCATCTCCAGGGCTTCATCAAAGGCCATAGGCGTTGATGGAGTCTCTGTTCCTATGCTGAAATACTTAGCACCTCAGATTGCACCCCACCTTGCTGAGTTATTCAACTCCTACCTATCAACTGGATCTTTTCCGGAGCCTTGGAAGAAATCTCTCCTTTTTCCTTTGGCCAAGTCGAGCAGGATGATCACGCCGTCTGATACTAGGCCCATCGCTAAGCTCTGCGAAATCTCCAAGATTCTCGAGAAAATTGTGTATGAGCAATTAATGGAATATTTAAATAATAATAATTTACTCATGGAGAGACAAGCGGGCTTTCGGCGGGGGCACAGTACCCAGACGGCCCTAATTGGCGTACTCGATGATATCAGGAGAGCGATAGATAAGCGTGTGATCACTGTCCTCATCCTGTTCGACTTCTCTAAGGCGTTTGATTCGGTTCCACACGATGTCTTATTGCGTAAACTGCGATCTTTGGGATGTTCCGACACGGTCATGTCCTGGTTTTTCCACTACCTCGTGGGCCGTTCCCAGGCAGTGGTGGATGAATTAGGTACTAGTTCAGCCTGGCTTGACACATCTAGGGGGGTTCCTCAGGGAAGTGTCCTTGGCCCACTTCTTTTCTCTATTTTTATTAATGACCTGCCGAGGGTATTAAAGCACTCAAATCACATGAATTTCGCGGACGACACCCAGATCTATCACTCATTCCCTCCTGCTGATCTCGCCCTAGGAGTCCAAAGAATCTCAGAAGACGCAAATGCAGTAGATAACTGGGCGAGATCAAACGGATTGAGTTTGAACGTGAACAAAACTAAAGTGTTGATTTTGGGTAGTCAGACTTTTATCTCGCGCATTGACTTAGACTCGGCCCCTAAAATCATGATCGGTGACAGCTCCCTTGAGTATGCTTTAGAGGTCAAATCACTGGGCGTTTGGATTACCCCCACCCTGGATTGGTCTCGCCAGGTCGCGTCGATATCGCAGCGCGTTCATGGAGTCTTGCACTCTCTGAGATTCTTTAAACGTGCCCTCTCGCGGCAAAATAGGAAACATCTTATAGAGTCACTTGTCTTCCCGCACTTCGACTACGCCTGTGCGGTCTTTCACGATCTAGACGCCACTAAAAACCTTAAACTTCAACGTTTATTAAACGCTTGCGTTCGATTTGTGTGGGGAAGCATACCCTGGAGGGGGCACGTAACGCCCTACCGCCTCAAACTTGGTTGGTTATCGGTCGAGCTCAGGAGATCCCTCTTCATCGGCTGTAGTGCCTACAATATTATCTCCCATAAATCCCCATCCTATATTGCTTGTCACTTTACCCCTCGCGACGCTTCCTTTACTTCCCGAACTTCCTCTCGGCACCCACCCCTTTCCCTCTTTTACCTCCCTCCTAGGACCGAAACCTTTAACAATTCTTACGTAATTACAGCTTCTCGCCTTATAAACAGTCTTCCTTTTACCAACTTCGACCCGCTCCTCTTTCCCTTCCTTTAAATCCTCACTGGCACTACATCTCTCTGAGCTCGATCGACGTGCGTGGGAATCGAGAGTAATGGACGAGGGTTTAGAGTGCCCTCCTGTGCCCGATCTTTAGTCTGTTCTAGTCACGATTATTATTGTACTGCGGCTTTCATGTCCTATTTATTTATTTATTCTTTGTTTTCTTTTTACCTTTGCGTGCGCCGTTATTTACTTATTTATTTATTTATTGTTTTCTGCGTCTGTACTTGCGTTTTATATTTTATATTTATTTATTTATTTTATGTTACGCTGCGATTTTACTCTTAACGACGACCTATTTGTTTTTACTTAATTTGTTTTTACTCAATTTTATTTCATTTTATCTTATTTTATTTTATTTTATTTTGTAATCTTGTTATATTTTATATTGTATTTGCCGGTTTTATTTTATTTTTGTTATGTAATATTGATAGTTTGTTATTTTATTTTATTATTGTTATCACATTTTTTACAGTATTTATATTTATATTTATTATGGAATTTTCCGGCTTTTATTTACTTCGACTATAAATATGTAACTACTGTGTATACGGGGGTTTCCCTAAAATACCAATAAATGAATCAATCAATCTCTCTTTACGTTACAAAGGCAGTTGTCTCCTTGTGCTAATAATATTAAAGTTCAACGCATGTGTAATACCCTTGTTAGATTTATTTTTCATCTAAAACTTGAGGTAGCATTGCAGCCTTTCTATGATCAGCTAAACTGGCTTCCATTAAATGTTCGACGGAAATATTTCCTTGGTCTTTTATGTATAAATTGTTGGCCACCCAAATACCTCAATATTTATTCGATAAGCTGGCTTTTGTTGGCATTGAATTGCGTAGATCCAAACGAGTAAATACTGTTTTTAACCTACCTAATGTTAAGAATCTTGCGTGTAAATCTTCGTTTATTTATTTAGCAATGGAAACGTGGGATAATATTATATCTAGAATAAGAGAGTGCTCTAATGTAAATATTTTTAAAATGTATTATAAAAATTTCTCCATGAGGATGGATAGCGACTTATCCGATTTTATGTCCAATGCTTGCGACGTAGATTATTTTAATTTTAATTTAGCGTGAATTATTATTTTACATATGTATTATCGGTTATATTAATTCTTCTTTAGTTGTCTAATTCTGTCCTCTATTATCTAATGTAAATGGAGTCGTACTGTGTGAGTGGAACAAAGAAAAAATACCTCTATATGGCAACACTGAGTTTAATCAGCATTGCTGTGTTATTTCATCTGTCATTTCTTCTGTAATTCATTGCGTCATTTTACGTTATTTTTGTTAGTATTTTTTTATTTATTCATTGTATTCATTATATATATTCTTTTTTATTTTATATTGCGGTTGATATGCAAACACTAACTATTTTGTTTTTTAACTATATTGTTATTTATTTTTATGTTTTAATTTATTAATCTATTAATCAATTGAACATATATTTTATTTTGTTATTTTAATTCTTTACTCTGTCATGGTTTTTATTTTATATTTTTGTTATGCAAGTATATCATTATCTAGTTTTAAAAAAGTTTTACTCTATGTATCAGTTCGCTTTAGTGCCTATGGGGTTTCTACCCCATAATTGGCCCAATAAATACATCAATCAATCAATCTCTCTGCGGCAGCTGCATTGTTTTCGGATACTTTTGATCGAGCTTCATCTCATCTTAACACTTCTATCTTGTCATCTTGTCATTCATCTACGCACATGTCGCATGTCTCGCCTGGCCGCGCGTTCTCTCCTTCTCCATCTCCCTCGAATTCCTTGTTACAGTCTAACTCGATGTCACTCTCTACGTCACCTATCTTTATAAATGACCTCCTCTCCAACCTTGGCAATTCCATTTTGTCTACTTTTAATTCACTAGCTCCGCAAAACTCACCACCATTAAATACTCTAATAAACCATGGATCACCCCACTCATTAAACAAAACATTAAGGCTCGAAACATGGCTTACAAGAGATACTTGACCACAGGCCTGAGCTCTGATTACCACATTTTCAAAGACCTTCGTAGACGGGTTAAAAACTCCTTAGACTCGAGTAAATTTACCTTCTATAACCAGAAAATAAAGTCTGCCGCCAATTCCTCTGGTCTGTGGAGGGAGCTCAGGAACATGGGTCTTGTATCTAAACCAGCTCAGTCGCCTCTTAGTTTATTTTCACTTGATCAGCTTAATATTCATTACGCCTCCATCTCATATTCACCCTCTCACCTCACATTGGATCATCTTCAGTCACTCATCTCATCTCAGGACATCTTACCCGCCAATTATCCCACAACTTCATTTAATTTCGTTCCTGTCACTACTCATAAGGTGCTTTCCACCATATCCAGGGCTTCCTCCAAGGCTATAGGCTACGACGGGATCTCGGTTCCCATGCTTAAATGCTTGGCACCCCAGATAGCTCCGTACCTGGCTGACCTGTTCAATTACTCTCTTTCATTTGGTTTCTTTCCAGAGCCCTGGACTAAATCCTTGCTTTTTCCTCTGGCTAAGTCGAGCAGGGTGATCTCGCCGTCTGATACCAGGCCCATTGCTAAGCTCTGCGAAATTTCAAAAATCCTCGAGAAGCTTGTCCATGAACAACTTACAGATTTTATTAATTCTAATAATTTGATAATTGAGAGACAAGCAGGCTTTCGCAGGGGGCACAGTACCCAGACGGCGCTAATTGGTGTGTTGGATGATGTTAGAAGAGCGATCGACAAGCGCATGATTACCATCCTCATCCTGTTCGACTTTTCCAAGGCGTTCGATTCGGTGCCGCACGATATTATGCTACGTAAACTACGTGCGCTGGGGTGTTCGGACGTAGTGCTAACCTGGTTCTTTCACTACCTTGTGGGCCGTTCGCAGGCGGTGGTGGACGAGCTGGGGAACACCTCGGCCTGGCTTGACACATCCAGGGGAGTTCCACAGGGCAGTGTTCTAGGCCCTCTGTTGTTTTCTATTTTTATCAATGACCTGCCGAGTGTCTTGAGGTATTCTAACCATATGATTTTTGCGGATGACACCCAGATCTATCACTCTTTTTACCCGGCAGATCTCGCTCAGGGAGTTCTCAGAATTTCGGAGGATGCCAACGCGGTGGAAGAATGGGCGAGATCAAATGAGCTAAGTTTAAACGTGAAAAAGACAAAGGTGATGATCTTGGGGAGTCAGGCCTACACTTCGCGCATTCAACTAGACTCTGCTCCTAAGGTTAGAATTGGAGATAACCTACTGAGTTACGAACAACAAGTCAAATCATTGGGCATTTGGATAACTCCAACCCTGGATTGGTCTCGCCAGGTTGCGTCGGTCTCTCAGCGCGTTCATGCAGTCCTCCACTCCTTAAGATTCTTTCGGCGGGCACTCTCGCGCCAGAACCGTAAACATCTAGTCGAGTCGCTTGTTCTCCCACACTTTGATTATGCGTGCGCAGTCTTCCATGATTTAGATGCGACCAGGAATTTGCGACTCCAACGACTATTGAACGCCTGTGTTCGCTTTGTGTGGGGGAACATACCCTGGCGCGAGCATGTGACACCTTACCGTCTGAGGCTAGGATGGCTGTCGGTTGAGCTCAGGAGATCTCTCTTTATTGGTTGTAGCGCCTATAATATCCTCTCACACAATTCCCCGTCCTATATTGCACGCCATTTCATTGTACGCGATTCCTCATTCTCATCCCGCTCATCCTCTCGCCACTCACCCTTATCCCTCTTTTATCTCCCTCCCAGAACCGAAGCCCTTAACAACTCCTTCATAATCACTGCCTCTCGTCTCATAAATCATTTACCCTTCACTGACTTTAACCCGCACCTTTTCACTTCCTTCAAATCTTCATTATTATCCCAACTTACTGAGCTTGACCGACGGGCCTGGGATTCGAGGGTGTTGGCTGAGGATATAGTTTGCCCTCCCTTGCCTGAGGTGTAGATTGAGGTTGAGATGAAATGGGTTGATCCACAGTATTAAATTCATAGTATTAATTTCTAGTCACTCTCGTTTTATATTTATTTTATTTATTTTATTTATTTTATTTATTTTATTTTTTTTTTGTTAGCTTAATTAAAGTTTTTATCTTTTATTTTACGCGCTGACACTATTGTTTGTTGTTAGTTTACCTTGCTTTGTTTTGTTCTTTATTATTTATTTTTTTTTTCATTTTTACATTTTTTACATTTTTCTTCTCGGTTTTATTTCATTTTATTTTATTATATTTTATTTCATTTCAACCTTAATTTATTTTATCCTCCCGGACCTCCGCTTAAGTTAAGTTAAATTGAGATTGTATGCGCTGCTCATCTGTATTTTATCTTATATTATTTTATTCTATTTTATTATATTGTTTTATTTTATTGTTAAATTATTATTAAATTAAATTATGTTTGAGCGTTAAATTTTATTTATTGTTATTGTTAATGTTTTTTCGTTATTTTGTTATTATAAAATTTACTTTATATTGCTGCTACAGTATTTATCACAATATGTTGTATATTATAATCTAAGACTGATTTGCTACAGTGTATACGGGGTTTAACCCCATTTTACCCAATAAAATTATCAATCAATCAATCAATCTCTCCCTCTCTATCTCTCATTCTCTCTCTCATTCTCTCACTCTCTCAACCTCTCCCTCACGCTCCCTCACAAACCCTCATTCATATTCACTCTCTCCCTCTTACAGTTTCTCATTCTTACTCACTCTTACTCTCGCACTCCCTCACTCTCCCTCATTCTTACTCGCTCTCACTCTCGCACTATATCACTCACTCCCTCTCACAGTCCCTTATTCTTACTCACTCTTACTCTCGTACTCCCTCACTCTCCCTCATTCTTACTCGCTCTCACTCTCGCACTATATTACTCTCTCCCTCTCACAGTCCCTCATTCTTACTCACTGTCACTCTCGCAATCCCTCACTCTCTCTCATTCTTACACGCTCTCACTCTCGCACTATATCACTCTCTCCTACGCACCACGCTGTGACGTCGGCGGGATCATCTCATACCTGGTTGGATCTTTTCCTGGTTCGTGAACCGGTGCCTGATTATGTTTATAATAAATCTGATTCTCCCTTTGCGGCGGGGCATGATGCCATTAGCATCTCCCTTATGATTAATAAGACGCCGGACCAAGTCAAGAGGTTCTGGGTTAGGGACTTGGAGAAGATCAACCTCTTCCAACTTGCTACCACCTTCACTTCATTTCTGGATCATTCACATAATTCATTACTTCAATCTTCAGCACTTTCAGATTCAACTTCGTTTACCTGGCCCGACCAGCCCACACCTTTACGATCTTTTTCATCTAATCATTTCGACCTACTTTCATCATCGTTATCCTCCCTCTGTAGTTCCATTTCATCAACGTTTAATGTCATAGCACCATCTAAATTAGTTACAATTAAAACAAAGCACAAGCCATGGGTTACTCAAGAAATAAAAACTATTATTAAGGCTAAGAATGATGCTTTTAAGCAATTTCGTAATTCTGGCTTGTTTTCTGACTACAATGTATATAAGCAGTTGAGGAATAGAGCTAAGAACACTATAAACTCTAGTAAATTTCGATACTTACTTAAAGACTTTCGAAACTACTCAAAAATATGGGTCTGGGCATGAAGTCCAATCCTTCGCCATTAAAATACTTTACAATTCATCAACTCAACAATTACTATGCTTCTATTTCAAATCATTCTTCACCATTCTCTATTCATTCATTCGCATCCATCATTTCTAATATTTGTCACTTTCCAACGTCTCCTTCATTCAGCTTCCTACCTGTATCGGCCAAAAAAGTTCAGCGGACTATTGCTAGAGCTTCTTCCAAAGCGTCGGGCATCGATGGCATATCTGTCAATATGTTAAAACTGTTGGAACCACAAATTACCCTACCATTAACGGAACTCTTTAATGGTATGCTTTCTGCCGGATGGTTCCCCAATTGCTGGAAGAAGGTCGTGCTGTTCCCGTTGGCGAAGTCGAGCAGGTTAGAATCGTGTTCAGACACAAGACCTATTGCCAAGCTTTGTGAGATCTCAAAGGTTTTGGAGAGATTAGTACATGATCAGCTGGTTGAGTACCTCGAATCTAATCATTTGTTAATTGACAGGCAAGCGGGCTTTCGAAAGGGCCATAGTACTCAATCAGCTCTTCTGGGGGTGTTAGATGACGTTAGAAGAGCAATTGACTCCAGAATGATTACGATCCTAGTCTTATTTGATTTCTCCAAGGCCTTTGATACAGTATCACACGATAAGCTCATCCGTAAGCTGGGCGACATCGGCTGTACAGACTTGGTACTTAACTGGTTTTACAGATACCTTGTAGGTCGCAAACAGGCCGTCGTGGACGAGGTTGGCATGTTTTCTGATTGGCTGGAGGTGAATGCTGGTGTGCCTCAGGGCAGTGTTCTGGGTCCGATCTTATTTTCCATTTTCATTAATGATTTACCTAAGGTTTTAAAGTATAGCAATCATATGTTATTTGCCGATGATGGTTTACCATTCGTTCTTTCCATCTGACTTCGACGCTGGTGTTCAACGCGTATCTCACGATGCGAATGCGAACGCAAATTGGGCATTGGAAAATGGCCTCTCACTGAATGTTAAAAAGACGAAGGTAATGATCCTGGGCAGTCAGGCTTTTATTTCGCGTATCAACCTGAACACTGCCCCGAAGGTTAAACTGGGTAATGACTTGCTGGATTACGAGAGTGTGGTTAAATCACTGGGGTTGCTGATCACCCCTACCCTCGATTGGTCTAAGCAGGTCATGTCAATCTCTAGGCGCGTTCTCTCCGCTTTTACAATAAATCATTATCGATTAAGCTTCGCAAGAGTCTTGTTGAAACGCTTATTTTTCCTCATCTAGACTATGCGTGCGCAGTGTATAATGATGTAGATCAGACTAAAAATATCAAGCTTCAAAGATTGTTGAATGCCTGCGTCAGATTTGTATGGGGTAACATAGCGAGACGTGAGCACGTCACCCCGTTTAGACTTGGTTTAAAATGGCTGTCGGTTGAGTCCAGGCGTTCATATCTCATCGGCTCCCTAGCATTTAATATCATTGCTCACAATTCACCCTCATATCTAGCTGATCATTTCACCGTGCTTAATACCCCCGCCCATAATCCTCGCTCTTCCTCCCGTCATCCTCCCAAATCGCTCATGTATCTTCCTCCGCGCACAGAAGCCTTAAATAGGTCATTTATCATCACCTCCACCCGCATTTTGAATCAGCTCCCTGTCATCAACTTTAACCCTTCATGCTTCAACGAATTTAAAACCACACTATTTAACCATTTGTCTGGGCTCGACCAAACAGCCTGGTCCTTGCGGGTGGTGTCTGAGGGCTTATCGCCGAGGTCCATCCCTCACCTGGATGCTACGTAATTTACATTCTTATATTCTTAGTTGTTTTTAAAATTGTTACAGCGCCTAGTTTATTAAGTCTTAAGTTTTATAGTTTAACTAACTTTAGCAAAATTGTTAAACTTCAGCGATGTCTGCAGAGAGCAGTTAAGTTAATTTATTTATTTATCGTTGTGTAGTTTTAAGTATTTATTTATTCTTTAATTAATTGTACATATACTTTTCTAAATTATTTTACATTCTATTATTATATTATATCTAGTCACTGATCTTGTAATTATCGCTATGTATTGATAACGTTTTTGTATATGTTACAAATATTGTTATTTTATTTTATTTTCCTGTATATTTTCTGTATTTCATGCTGTTAGTGCTTACGGGGTATTTACCCCAGAAAGCCAAATAAAGAACAATCAATCAATCAATCAATCTCCCTCATTCCCTCTCACTCTCTCTCTCTCTGTCTGCCTCTCCCTTCCTCTCTCTCTCTCATTCTCTCTATCTCTCATTCTCTCTATCTCTCATTCTCTCTATCTCTCATTCTCTCTATCTCTCATTCTCTCTATCTCTCATTCTCTCTATCTCTCATTCTCTCAATCTCTCATTCTCTCTATCTCTCATTCTCTCTCATTATCTATCTCATTCTCTCTCTCTTCTCTTATCTCATTCTCTTCATTCTCTCTCTCTATTCTATTATCTCATTCTCTCTCTCTCTTTCTCTTTATCTCTAATTCTCTCTCTCTCTCTTTCTCTTTATCTCTAAATCTCTCTCTCTCTTTCTCTTTATCTCCAATTCTCTCTCTCTCTGTTTCTCTTTATCTCTAATTCTCTCTCTCTCTTTCTCTTCATCTCTAATTCTCTCTCTTTACCTATCTCATTCTCTCTCTCTCACTCTTTCTCTTTATCTCTAATTCTCTCTCTTTATCTATCTCATTCTCTCTCTCTATCTCTCATTCTCTCTATCTCTCATTATCTCTCTCTATCTCTCATTCTCTTTATCTCTCATTCTCTCTATCTCTCATTCTCTCTATCTCTCATTCTCTCTATCTCTCATTCTCTCTATCTCTCATTCTCTCTATCTCTCATTCTCTCTATCTCTCATTCTCTCTCTCTATCTCTCATTCTCTCACACTCTTCCTCACACTCCCTCACAATCCCCCATTCATATTCGCGCTCTCACTCTTACAGTCCCTCATACTTACTCACTCTTACTCTCGGACTCCCTCACTCTACCTCATTCTTACTCGATCTCACTCTCGCGATATCAATCTCTCTACTCATAGTCCCTCATTCTTACTCACTGTCACTCTCGAATTCCGAAACATTCAGGAAATTCCGAAAATGGTGGATTTATTCCGGAATAAAACAGAATATCCCAAAACATCCAGGCAATTCCGAAAGTGGTGGAGTTACCCGGAATACGTCAGAAAATCCCGAAACATCCAGAAAAACCTTCAATTAGTGAATATATCCCAAATCTCACAGACATCCCTAAATACCGCAGAAAATCCCGCTATACCATAGAAAATCCCGAAATAACCATAGAAAATCTCAAAACAACCAGAAAATCCCGAAATTAGAAAATTTTACTCGAAATACCACAAATATTCCGAAACATCCAGGAAATCCCGAATTTGGTGGAGTTATCCCGGAATACCTCAGAAAATCCCGGAACATCAAGAAAATCCCGAAA